>JASDQU010108115.1:147393-157689 GCA_032191745.1 Picea mariana
ATGTTAAATGTCGAGCATATAGGGGAACTACAATCCATTGTGGACCATTTATCTAACGATCCAGGTGCAGAATCTAATCTTCAAAAAGAAAACATTTTTTGGCACTAAAAATATATATAATAATGAAAATATAAAATCTTATACTAAAATTTAAATGAAATTTAAACTTTATAAAACTAAAATGTGGTTTAAAGTATATAATGAATGTCTAAAAATGAACCTTCATTTTATTTAAAATAAAATAAAACTATTCTAAAACAAAAATCCTATGGTAAAGAGAATTTATTCAAAACTAATTTTTATTATTTTATATATTTTTTGTTTTTGTTTTAATTTCACAAAACTAAATTTTTTTACAACCCTGACTTATAAATCATGTAAAATTCCAAATTAATAAAATTTGGACTATGTTACAAAAACATCAAAACATGCATACCTCAAATGTTGATGCAAGCTCCTTTAACCTCCTTTATCCTTACCACTCCTCACAACTCCTTGGTCGGGATGGGATTCATTGACTTCTGACTGAAGAGGGATACCTCTGCAGTTGGACAATATAGCAATGTTATTTAACGTTGTGGGAATATTTCTCATAGGAATCTCACTAAATGATCAACAATATCTCCCTATTATCATCCTAGATATCCTAGACAGAAAAGAGGTAGACTTCTTATGGATTTCCTAGATCTAGACTCACACAAATAGATTCATAATCTTCCTAAAGTGTGGGAAGGATTTGTATACTTTTCTTGAGGTGTTTCTTCATATTTCCTTTTTTTTGCAGTATTGAAACTCCATCTCAAAGCTCCAGAACCTACTTCATGTATACAAAAGACAAGAAAAAACTTTTATTCTTCTCTACTAAGAATTAGAATCCTAGATCCAATCTAATTCTAATAAGATCTATAACAGAATGAATCATGTATATCATTCATTAAATGAACACAAATGATATGAAAGGAAAACCATTAATCTATTATTAATCAAAAAAATATTACATCAAAACATGCATACCTCAAATGTTGATGCAATCTCCTTTAATCTCATTTCTCCTTGCCTCTCCTTGCATCTCCTTGGTTAGGCTAGGTTTCACTAGCTTCTAGTTGAATATGGATACATATGCAGTTGGACAACATAACAATGTTATTCAACTCTTCCTCCTCTTCTCCAAGTCTTTCCTTTGTTATATATATCTTGGAGGAGGATTGGGAGAGGCTTCTAGATATTCTAGAGACTACTAGAGACTCGAATGATGTGAGTTCCTAGGCCTTTGACATGAATATCCAAATCATCCCTCTCCTATCACCTCGTAAGTCCCTGATTCTAGAATTTTGAGCATGCCTTGCTTGTTGAGCCAATAGTGTCCAATGAGAGCCTTACTTGTTTTCTACTAGGTGTGCCATGAGGATGCCAACAAGGGCTAAAAAAGGGTTCAATCCTTAGGAAAAATATGTATTCTAGCATTTATCCTATGATGGCTTCCTCTCTGTCCTATAGGGTGGAAATTAAGTCTATAATAGATGCCCCCTAATGTGTGAGGTAACGAAAGGAGTGGATAGCTGAAATACATTAAAATAATGTCCATGTGAGGAAGCACAAGGAGAGAGAAAGGGAGGTTCGGAAACCAAAGAAGTCCTACAATAAAACACCAAGGATGAAAGAATATATAGACCAATCCCCTAGGTAGGCATACTCATAATCTGAATTAGCATGTCCTCCAAATAATACGCTTTGGATCCATGATATCAAATGATATACCATGGCCACGAAAGAATACACAGTGGATCCATTTCATCAATAATACCATAGACACAAGACAATACAATGTGGATATATGTGATGAACTCAATCATAGCTACCATAAAATACAGTGTGGATCTATGTAAGGAACATAAACATAGCCACCAATAGATATAATGTGGATCTATGACACAACATATGGATGTTAGGAAGACAACGAGTATTGAGGAGAGTTCCCCCAAAGTATTCAAAGTACTTGACATGTACAAGTGATAAAATCCATCGCAACATGGGAGGGTTTGTTGTAAAGGAATGATGTGGCCCCAACCCAAGGTATTCATCCCAAACCCTGATGGTATGAATCTACAACATGTTAATTGATGAGAAGATGTCGAGCATGGTAGAAACCATCTGATTACTTATCATTGATGTATACCATCAACATATGTGAGGGGACCCACCAATGAGGAATATGGACCCCAAGGTACCTAGTGAAATTCAACGAGTGTGAATAGATGATATGAGGTCGAACACTCATAGAATCAATGGATCATGAGTTAATGATGAAAACCCACTGGCAATCGTAAGGATATCTACCACTAAGGACTGGAAGCTCCAAGATACTAGCTAGTTTCTAGATATCACTTCTAGATAATGTGTTGGAGTGGATAGGAAGAGATCCATCGAAGGAGGTCCTTGATGTGTCCCCCATAAATATACACAAAACCTACACCGAGAGATGACGTGAAGATAGAGTATCACGAAGTACAAATAACACAGGGATGGTTGACTCAGAAAGGAAACAAAACAACATATTTCCACCTCATGCTTAAAATTCCCTTGAACATATAGCACAACAAAATGGTGACTTGGAAGCAAGACACAAGAGTTGGACGAATATAGTGTAATAATGCAGGAGGCATTGAAGCACTCTTCATGATGACTGGAAGACTAAATAGTTGGAGGAGTATCTATGACTCATATTATTGCAATGGATCCTAGGAAAGATAAAACCAAATTGTATTATGAGGAATCAAACAGGTGCCATGTTCAATGGTGACTCGACTGATGTTGCCATTTTGAGAATATACCAATGGTGAAAAACTCCCACTCTTTTTTTTTTTTTTGGTATTTTTCATCTCCTTCATGGTTTAAAGAGCATGAAATAATGACACAAGTATGTTGGGTATATTTCAGGGTTTAATGAGCATGAAAGAATGATTAAATTCCATGGAACCGACCTAAGCAATGAAAAATGCAAATGGTACTGAAAAATGAGATCCAATCTCAATAGTTATTCTCTCCCTGTGTAGGTGAGTGAAAAATAGAGGCCAAATAATGCAAGAGGTAGATGTTCAAGGCTATTGCATAGCGGTAAGTGGGATGTGGGACAGCAAAAGCATAGTGGCGGTAGGCATGACGTGAGCAAAAAATGAATAGGAAAACATTAAGAAACATAAAAAAAAAATTGGGAAACCTCATGGGACGTGGCTAGAATATAGATGAAGAGAGGAGAATGAGGCTCAATATTCATTCATGGTGGGGCCAAAGGAGGGATCTTGGGCCTACAGAAAAACACAACATGGGCACCAAATGACAATTCAGGTGCTAACTAGGGTACTCGTGAAGGGTAGGCACTACCAAACTAGTTATGACATGCAAAGGGAGTGGCTAAGCTCACAACCAGTTGAGTTCGAGCCTAAGGCATAATGTTGGTAGTATGGACGGTTAATAATGCAAAGAGGAATACGCAGGGAAAAACCTATCCATATAGGCAAGGTGAAGAACATGTACCTCAAGTTTAGGGAATGCCGTCATCATCATAAAAAAGTCCTTAGAATCCTAGTAAGTACATGTAAACTAGACTCCAAGGTCAATTTAATTAAGAATGGCACAAAAATTAAATGAACGCATATAAAAATTAAAACCCACTTTTGTGTCTCATGGTGAAAAATGATTTTTCTATTTCCCAAAAAAGTTATAAAAGGAAAACATACCTTGGATAAAACTCATTTTTCCTTCATGCGTTATATCGAGGAATATTATCGGGTTGGTGCTCATGTTTACACTTGGTATAAAAAGGAGAGTTCCTTCATGCATTATATCGAGGAATATTATCGGGTTGGTGCTTGCAAGACAAGCGTCTACATCCCCATATGGGATATTGTGGACCTTCCACTAAAAATCATTCTCTTTTGCATTACCCAAGCTCTAGGATCCATGACCCCTCATTCTGATTCCAAGACAAACATAAAGGTGGCTGTAATGTGCCTAGAGCCTACAATATTCAACTGCTGCAAGGGAGTCCTCACTAACATGAAAAACCAATTGACTCGCTGCAAGCAAGTTAAGTAGAAGAATTTTTCGATATGGCTCCCTTCTCGTGATGATTTTCCTATAGAAAGTGCCCCAGATGGCACCTCAGATAGTGTTGGGTCATCCAATTCCTTTGGACCCATGGATGGTGTTTTGGGCCAAGTATATGGCAAGGATACCATGGGGAAAACATCATGATCATTATGGTTTTTCCTTAGATATGGTTTTCTTGATTGGTTGCTTGGCATGTGTGAGGACTTATTTATGAAATTGGTAAGGAAAATGAAAGGTCTATTTCCCTTCTGTAGCTAGAGTTCATTAAAAATAATGAAATTGCATCATCATTCTTTCATTTTTTGGTTGGGTCAAGAGTCCTCACATCATTACATTTTTATCCATTAAATTTGGACCTAAGAAACAACCACTAAAAAGAAATACTTAATCTAAAATCAATTAGGCATTTTTCTTTTGATACTAAACCAACATTAGATAGGCTTAGGGCCTTGAAATGTGATTAGAGAGTAAACTCTCCAAGGCCACAAAATGAAATGTAGATTTCATTATAGAGCATGAAAATCTATTCTTTCAACTAATGTGTCAAGAAGATCCTCTAACATGGTAGTTAATCAAGAGGTTGCATTGGGGAAAGTAGGGAGATTAGCCCTCTCAGTTTTTTTTGGTGTTTGTGATACCAATTCGATCGTTATGTATACAAGGGTTCTTTTGGTTAACACCTTCAAAGCTTTAGTCTTAGATACCCTGCCCTTACGTGTGTTCTAAATTATGACTATTTTCTCAACCATTGATTGTTAGGTGGTATCTGTAGTGACCTTTCCTAGGGAGATATAGAGGTTACTAGAGGTGGGACGTGCCTAAGGTGCCTGGGGCATAAGTTCATTCATGGTCTTAGTTCCCCCGGAGGGTTCCCACCTTAATAAAGGGTACTTGCACCATTCAGGGTTGTTTCACGTAGATCATCATAATGTATCCTCACACCTTTTCTAGCTAATCTTGTGGGGGACTTGACCCCTGCATAGGGTTGGTTTTCAAAAGGCCCCTGAGTTAATTTTTTTTCTTCTTGTTTTCCTAGATTTGATTAGGGACGTGCTCTTTTTTTTTTATTCTAGGTTTTCCATAGGTTGATTTGTGTTTGTTAGTAACATAGTTTATTCACCATGGCTAAATTAAAGTGTCAGTCCCATTGATTACGAGGACTTGAACCTATTACATAGGTGAAACTGCCTCTCAAGAGGTGCTACATAATTGATAAGGAAGTCAAATGGTTTTATCTTTTGTTTGACGATACTAGTTTGGTTGAAGTGGAGGTGGTAGAAAAATGTCCTCCGCCAAATTTCAATCCACCTTTAATTGAGCTAGACACACCTTTACTTGTCCAAGTAAGGGAACGTTTTGGTGATAATTTCTCTTCGTTTAGTCATCCTCCCACCATGTCGAGACCCAATGTTTTGTCTAGTGTAGTTGATCCTATGATACCATCCACAAGTGACACAGGGGGAAATTCCCCTAGGGACATCCCAATAATGTCCACATTTCCACCCCTTATCTCCACTAGACCTACACCATCCATACCATTTTATTTTGGATCCTCAATATGGGGGATGTTGGTTGTGTCATCATATCCATCCATTAGTATAACTAGAATCCCTACACCCATCCCTTCTACATCAATTCTCAATTTTAGATTATTTTCTAGTGGGGAGCCGAGGTTTGGTTTCAACATGGGAAGTGGAGCTCCTTCCACCTCTTCCAATCCTATGATCAGCCCAAAATCATCAGATGTGGGTTTACCTTTTGGATGGAGTATGCCTAGTGGTTTTGGGGTTGTCCCTAATCACCCTAGGAGAAACAGTACTTCTAAAGGTTTTCCTCTTCCATGGGTTAGCACAACTTTCCCTAGGGGAACATACCTTAGGGTAAACTGGGGTTTTTCCTTTCTCAACACATCTAGTCCTAGGTGTTTGTTCCCTGGGACTAACTTTGGGAACATATTTCTTGGAGGGTCTACATTTCCCCTTGGGAGAATTTTTGGTTATGGGAGCATTCATGCTCTTGGAAGTGCCACCATCCCTAGGGGAACTCACTCTCCAATGATCCATACACCTTCCAATAGTACACATATAGGGGGGTCACAAGGTCCATCTAGGATAAGAGAGACTTCACCTCCCTGCCAATATTCATTTTCACCATTGCCTTTCCTTTCCATGCTCGATTTACTAGATTTGTCATAGTTAACAAATTAACCTATTTTCCATGACCCATCATGGATGAAAATTCCATCAAATCTATCCTCATATATTCCAAAGATTGACGGAAAGATGGGAGAGGACCTCTCCACACATATCATGACTTCCACTTGTGGTGTTCATCCAACTCATTGATGGAAGATAGTGTGAGGCTGCATATTTTCTAGATATCCCTTACTGGATATGTCTCCAAATGGTACATTTTAACACACTAGCAACTACCTATTCAGTATGACATAGGAACATAGCTCTTGACTTCACTGTGTTAAAATAATTCCACTGACATCTCTGATCATATACATGAGTGGCATTGGAGGTGTAGGATGATTATGAAACAGATTCCAGACAATATCCTTATGGAGTGGTTCACCAATTCCCTCTTACCACCCATTCTCAGGGATGTACCTATGGCCAAGAAGACCACCAAGGAGCAAGCTATTTTACGTGCCCAACATTTGGACTTGATTTAATCTCAGTCTAGTACTCTATATCACATCATTTTGAGTTATCCTCTCCCATCAAATGATCCATTTCAACCCAACCTAGGACCCCATGTTGATGGTGTGGTTGGTTATGTTTCACATGCATCTTCTAATTAGGTAGTTGATTAGATGGGTCAAATTTCCATTAAGACACACCCGTCAACTACTGGCACTAATTCTCAAACTGTTATGGTCCCTTCTTAAACCTATGAGGTGAATTTAATGCAGTTCACATTGTTGATTAATTGGGTTGGTTGTCATTGATGTCAACCATTGAAGAAATTTTGGTAGCGAATTATGGTATCACAAAGGTTTGGGTAATGGACCCAAGTTTGTTTGATGGATAATGGTACGGGTTTTGATATATTTGTAGGTAAGACTATTCTAGATGGATAGTACATGTCATGCCATTTTCGGTGGTATGTGTAATGTCACATAACTCTTCACGATTAGAGAGTTATGGCCATGTGAAGGTGGAGAAACCTCACGAGTCATCTAGAAGCCCCAAAAATCAAAGTGTTTACAAAAGAAATTATTAAAATAATAAAGTTAATGGAGAACTCCCTAAAATAAGGAAAGTGGGATGCTACATGAAAGTATAAATAAGAGGGAATCCTCTCTCATTTTAAGCACACTTGAGAATATTGAATATCTACAAGTGACTGAGCTAACCAAAGGATATCTAAGCCAAATTTTAGAGGGAAGGTGAAGTAAAGAAGGCCGAAATTCAAGGGAGGATAAATTCTTTTGATGATGCTTTCTAAGGTATGTTATTTAAAGGTCATCTCGCCATTTTCGCAATAAATGTTTTTATAGAATGAATCAGACCGTGAAATTGGGATGACATTGAAGAAACATATCCCAGTAGTTGTGATACAAATTTCATCTCGTGTGTCATTGTATTTTTGTAGTTACACGCCGTGGAAAATAGGGTTTGTGGCTAGTCCTGAAATTAGTCTAAAACATGTGTTTCGGGTAAAAATGTCATAACTTCTTCATAATAGATCCAAATTTAGTAAGACCAAATGTATTGGTTATAGTATTGTCTATAGTATCCTTTGTACAATTTTCATATCCATACAACAAATATTCCATGTGAGGAACGCTCTACAAGTTAGCTCTCTAGAATAAGCTATAATTCAACAAGGTATGCCATTTTTGCTATAACTTTGTTTATGAGAGGTTCCAAGTACTTAAATCTAGAGGAATTGCATAAAATACACTGAATAACATTGTGTACCATTTTCAGATATTTATTCATTACAGGTACATAGTTATGATTATTCTAAGTTAGGGTTGTTGACTAATCCAAAATTAGTAGTGTGAGACTAAAGTAAAGTGTGATAAAATGCTACGCTCTTGTTGTTAAAGTTAAGGAAGGTTTTCAGTTATGTGACCATATACACCATGTCTATTATAGAGTTAAAAATCATATTTGGATGATGAAGTTGATGAGGGATTTTGGTTGAGGTATGTTGCAGAAAGAGGTTGTATAATAGTGAGGTTGTGGCACATGGTTTGATGTAATGGTTTATGGTATTTGGTTATGGATAGTGTGATGTATTGCTAGAGAACTTTTGATGGTTATATTGGTATATGTATTTGGTATATGGTTGGGGTACATGTTGGGTATATGGTTGAGACAAGTAGTTGATGAGTTGGCACATACATGAGGTGTATAAATGATGATGTTGGTACATATTGATGATTCATAGTTTATGTGTATTTTATGCATGATTGGTACATATTGGTTCATGGTTGATGCACTCGTTGATGGTACAGGTTGAGGTACAGGTTGGTGCATGGTTGATGCCCTTGTTTATGGTACAAGTTAATTACAGGTTGCTTGGTACAAGTTGTTACAGGTTGATTGGTACAGGTTTACAATAGTATATATCACAGTGATAGTGTGATAGTGGTTCCATCATTCTACTTATATTTCAGGGCAGTTGGATGGGGAAAGTACAGGTGGTTGTAGCCACCTTCCGGTTGTAGATGGAGAACATAGGGGGTTGTAGCCTCCTTCTGGTTGTAGCCAGAGAATTGGGGAGTTGGAGATTCCCTCAGGTTGTATCCTGAGAAACTGGGGGGTTGGAGCCTCCTTCTAGTTGCAGCTAGAAAACAAAGGAAGTCAGTGCTTCCAATGAATTTAATTCTTAAATATATATAAGAAAAATCTTTTCGTGGTTTTTTCCCACTTTGGATTCCACATAAAAGCATTGGTGTACTGTGTATGTGTATGATTTCTCATTTGTTCATTATTTATTTACTCTGCAAATATTGGATGATAATGCTACATTGATATAATACTTTCATATTGTGGTTAGAAAAGGATTGAATTTCTCTATTACTGATTCATCCCCCCCTCTCAGTAATCCAACAATTGGTATCAGAGCAGGTTCCTTTAGAAATCAGTTTAACCATTGAAAGGTAGATCATGGAGAGCAACAACATGTATAAAAATGGAATACCACAGTTTGATGGACAAAATTATGCATTTTGGAGTGTAAGGATGAAAACATATATATAGGAACATGGATTTGAAATTTGGCAATCAGCTGCAGAAGGATACAAAGAACTAGTAGTTCTACCGACAAATGAAAGAGCAATAAAAATCAAGAAAAATAATTCCAAAGCCACAAATGCACTTCTGAATGGTCTTTGTGAATCAGTTTACACCAAAGTTATACATTGTAAATCCACTAAAGATATTTGGGACAAACTTCAAAATATTTATGAAGGAGATTCAAAAGTCAAAGAAGCAAAGCTTCAAACTTACAGAGGTCAGATCGAACAACTAAAGATAAAGAAAGATGAGAATATTGCAGCTTACTTCTTACGAGTTGATGAAACAGTAAATGCAATCATAAGATTGGGAGAAGAAATTAAAGAATATGTAATTGTTCAAAAGGTACTAATATCTCTCCCTATGAGATTTGATCCTAAGATATCAGCACTAGAATAAAAATAAGATCTAGACTCAATAAGCATGGACGAACTACATGGAATCTTCATAGCATATGAAATGAGAATTGAATAGGAAAATTGATCCGAATTATTTTCGGCACGAAATGAGAGTGGAGATATAATAAAGAAATGTGCGGAGATATTGCAGATATTCAATAATATAACAAAAATGTATCAGAGATGCAACCATAAACACAGATATACAGTAATACACGATTTCTATTAGTCAAAGAAATGTACAGAGACTGTAAAAATACAGAGTGAAAGACTCGCTAGAATGGTGGCAGCTTATCTCTGAGAAGAGATGTGACAGCTACTCGCATTCGCAAGAAGATGCTTACAATGAGGCTCTGAAGGCCCTTTTACAATAGATGGGAATGCCAAAAGTCCTAGACATCCAAAAACCTAACCCTAGGAGATGAAGCGCCAAAAGTCATGTGGGCCCCGTTTGGGTAAGTTGGTGCATCAACTTCCCGGGGTCGTAACTTTTGCATACGATCTCCGTTTTAGGCGTGTGATAGCTCATT
>JASDQU010108115.1:161522-172736 GCA_032191745.1 Picea mariana
GGTTAACTATCGCGCACAGATCTACAGTTGAAAAGAAAGCATGCAGATCACCCCTAGATTCACCAGTTTCTCGAATTTTCCCTCGAATGCCAAGCCCATTATATCCCTGAACAAAGAGCCATTATGTCTTCATCCGGAGAAATTATTTTCCTCATCACATCAAAAACCATTGACCAAATGTTGCAGATACATAGATCCGAGTCCCCCTCACCTTTCAACCTCGAAATCATCACAGAGCTCTACCGGAAGTTGTCTTTCCCCCAAAGAGATCAGATTTTTGAGCTTTTCCTCCAACAATCTGCTCAGCTCCCCACTACAAACCCCCCTTATCCTTCCTCCCTATTCTCAGTAAATGGAAACCAGGTTATCAGATCACTATGTGCCTTGCTTGGATATTTTTCGGATCAATGGGTGGATGAACCCATCTTGGGATTTCCATCCATTTTTTCCACCGATGAGAGACCCACTACTGAGTTTGACTATAGTACGTTTCTGGTGGACATCATTCATGAACAATTCATCAACTTCGCCACAGAAGGAATGTTCCAGTATTCTTCAATACTGGCTTACCTGTTCGTGTTCTTTCAAACGGACAAATTTTCCTTTTCAATGCAGAAGATGGATAAAGATGGGAGGCCACAGGCAGTGACAACGTGGACTTCACTGCTCAGACATAGCTCTACAGAATTCAGTTTCAAGTAGTTCATCGAGTAGTTCTACCACCCAGTGGTGAGTATGCTCAGCATTAGACCCGAACCTAGAATTAACAAGGAAATTTAGAGGATTTTACATCTCTCGGATCTTGTAAAAATGGGGGACTGGTACCTCTACCAGGACCACACAGAGATCAGAGTGTATGGATGTGAATTGGCCCCATACAAGTTACCCAAATATCTGTCTGTGAGGATTTTTTCCCTGGAGTACATAAGGCAGATGATCAATTCAGACGAAATTCAATTTGTGTCTCTAAAAAAGAAGCAACAACTTAGGATCAAAGGGAAAATAGGATCATGCATTTGCAATAGTTGAGGTACTAGGGAGGAAGCAGACCGACTGCTAAAAGAAATGAAGTTTTTTTTTAGTTTCGCATGGCATTATGATCCGTGCGGGATAATTTCTGAGATGAGGATTGAAAATAAGAATATCCCGTATGTTCACACATCCAGGCCCGAGGTAGAGAAGTTCTCCAACCAGACAGAATGGGAGCCAAACACTCTGGTTGAGACAGAACAGCAGGACCCACCGATCACTGTTTCACAGATGACTACACCACAAGTCCCCAAGGAGAAAAGGCCCAGAAAGGACACTTCACCTTCCATCACTGAAGTATCATATGAAGAGTTCCAATTGCACACAAAGTGGCCAAAGACTAGAGAGGCACCTGACACTACTAGTGAAAATGGAATTCAATCCACTACAACTCTACAGGTTGATCGATCGCCCATTAGTATAAGAAGAAAACAAATCGTGACTACAGTGTTGCCTAAGAATCCTACAGACACTCCACCAGTAAACCAGTCGAGAAAAACGAGACCAAAATTGAGTATTTTTGAGAAATATAATCTGATTAAAAAGAGAAATCAGATGCTGACCAACAACATGTATGCTCAATTCTAGAAGCAAACATCAATTGCACAACATAGATTGTTGTCTGCGTTCGACACTGAGAAGGGTAGAATGCACATGGCATTTTTGCAAGCATAGGTGCCAGACCCAAAGGTAATCACCGATTACAAAATGGAAACATTTCAATTTCAGACTAAAGATGTGCATCTAGCTAATCAAATGGATCTGCATAGGCAAACTGGAGAAATGGTTTTCTCCACATTGGCACATGCTTCCACTGCTACCTCCAAGTTACAAGTATCTCTGAATAATGTCCAGACACAACTAAAGTTAGAAAAAATATCCTCCTTTGCCAAGGATAACAGGAATAAGACATTGGAGGAACTGGTCCTCAAGATCGGATATGATCCCTCGAACATGAAAGCAGTTGAGGAGATGCTCAAAAAGAAAAATGCCAATATAGCATCTTTGAGGAAACAATTGAAATTGCCTCCAACAAAAGATTCACAGACAAAGGAAATAGTAGAGACAGAAGGGGAGAAGGATGAGATGCTCAAACTCATCATGGAACATAATGCACAGTTGAAAGAAATGGAAGCAGAATTGGAAAAGCTAGTAAAAGAGAAGGAGTAGTCAAATCCCATGGAGGTCATTCCACTGAGCGCAGTTCCCCTCACAGGAGTGAGCACAACGTCTGTAGCATAAATACCCTCGGCAACTCCACTGACAGCTATGGAGAAGACAGTCGAGCTAGCTAAATCCATGAAACACATTAATTTGCAAGAAACAGAGATTAGCAGGCTTAAAAAGGATATTGAGAACCTCTAGGAACTCAAATCTTCCTTCCAAACCAGCTACACCAAGGAGAAACAAAATTCAGACAAGATTAAATAGGAATTGCAACAACATCAAAAGAAAACAGTGGTGGGAAAGACACTGGATGAGGTAAAATAAAGTGTATGGATGGACATCACCAAGTCCATGAATGAAATATGGCCGATGATACAAATCATGTTCAAGCAAAACAATCCGGTGCAAAGAAGTCAGTAGGCCATTGAGAAGATAAGAGTGGAACTGGGGGAGATGTCCACAGAAGCTACTGAGATCATCAAATTTCTAAATTCCAAAACCAGAGAGGAGCTAGAGGAGTTGAAGATTGAAGATAGGAAAGAGACCATCCTTGAGGTCAAGAGGGTGTTGACCAAGAGAGGACTGATGCTACAGCTGGAGGAGAAGGTCTAGATCGTGGACACATGGGTACAAATATTTTTTAGCAAGATCGAAGCTCTGCAAAAGAAATGCCTTCCTGGTATGAGAGTTATAAATGAAAAATTGATGACACTCCCCGATTATAAAAAGAGACTAGCCATTGTGGCTAAGGATATCTCGAAATTCTCAGGAATACAAGGCAGTATCACTGGTAAGGCATTCTTGGATGCTTTACAGTTCGACATCAGCATACAGCATGAAATCCGATACATCTTCATCACCAAGACAACTTTTTCCAAGTACACAGAGATGGATGAAGGGTATTGTAGATTTCTCAAAGTCAGCATTCCTAGTCACCTTCGATGGGAAGAGCTTTGCAATCTGATCAAGTAGTCGATGAGCTGTCCAAGCCCAGTCAGTTATCCAGTCAGAAGAGGTCATGTAGAGGCCTCACCAACGGTTCACCCAAAAAACAACATGAAGTTTCGACACATCATCAAACAGTTTCCTAGATTTTAGTATCTTGTTAAGTTAGTTAGCTAAATTTATATTAGCCACGTCCGGATCTTTAATGACAGGATCGTTTGTAATTTTTGGTTATAAATACTTCACACTTTGAAGTATTGAGGGTTGATCTTTATGCCCTACAAGCTACAAGATTGTAATCTTTTTCAAGAGATCTTCCATGAATACAAAGAGACGTTTTCATGGGATTCTCGCGTGTTATTCATTGGTGATGTTTTCTTTTCTATGTTGAATGTTTTCTTGCTCGGTTGTCATATTGTTTTCTAATCTAAATCTTTTAAAAGTAACGCATGTTGCAGGATTTATCTTTGTATACCCTGTTTCAGACTTTGAAAGATCTTAATGTTTATCTTTTGATATTACAGTAAAGAAATTCTTAACTGCTTCTTCACTTTAATTGATATTCTCATCTTTTCTGCTTTTCATCATTTTACTGCTAAAAAGAATCCAACAAATGCATTATCCTACCCTTTGAAAATAATCTTTTGTTCTCTGGTTTAGATTTTTATCTCTATAACACAGACCCCATAGCCCAATGGATGCATAAAGCCCTTTTAGCCAACTCAATAAAAACAACAAACCTTTTCAATCTTGTTTATTTAACTAGCCCAATATCTTAAGTTCACAACACATCTAAATAATACAAAGAGATCCCTCTCTGAAGCTGGTAGGGCTATATTCCAGTTTCGAAGTGGTTGGATAAAGTTACCTCTCGTAGATTTCTTTTTTCCTAACGACCTCTAGGAATTTACAGAGCATTAACATAGTGGCAACTCAACTGGGGAAGCGAATTTTTCAACCTCACGTTTTCTTTCCCTTAGAAGAAAGTTTTGTTTTCTAAACAAATCATAAATCTGAAAAAGAAATAATGTTTAGAGGTTGTTAAATCTTGTAAATATTAAATTTTCAGACTCATAAAACTAAAAATATATATATATATATATAAATCAAAAAGAAATCTGGCGATCGAATCGCTTTATTCCAGCTGATTCAATGCGGGGAAGGACGTAGTTCACCAGGAGAAACGAATAGATCTAAGAGGTGGGAGGATGGTCACTATCAGGTCTAGGCCAAACCACACCTGCTGGTCAACTTACAAGAGAGCCAAACARCACTGTTGGCCAAGTCTGGCGCTTCAATTCCACCCCCCGTCTAGAACTAGATTGACCTATTGCACTATTGCTCATTAGGTGGATTTATCCACCACTTGAACCTTAGTAACCAGCATTGGGGAGAGACRGATTTCCCATAGATAGTTTGTTCCAGTTCGCTAATGAGAGGAGGAATAGTCCTGCTTCTCTTCTGGCCAAGATGGAAAGGTTTGCCARGACTTCTATTAGTTTTTTCATTCCATATAAACCTGTCTTTCGCACCTCCAACTGGGTCATTGCACTTGAACTCCCGCTCGATTGGAACAGTCATACCAATGAATGGAATGGCARCTACTACCACAGCCATTTGACTCGGATACTAGTCGTGCTTCCTGGTGAATATAGGTTATGGTTACAAATAGAGGAACGAACGGGGGAGATAGAACTGCACATCCACCTCAGGACCTAAGCCTTCACCAGTGCTACAGAACACACTACTTTCATGCCCACATGCTGCTACAAGGAGGAGGAATTTCTGCACATGACAAGAATGAATAGGATTGGCTTACAGGATGCACCTAAGAATGATGGTATCTAAACTAAATAGATAGGGGTGGGGAGTAGGAGTGAAACTGAGCTTATTAAATACGTATTAACAACTAAACTCAACCGAAATTGTAGTTTTGAAAGTGCAGCTTATTCCACTTTAATAGGAGGAACAACGCCGAGCGATCTCAGATCGAGGGAGGGGATAGCACTAATCCATACGTACTATAGAAATTCTTACCCACGCTCGAACCAGGCCAGTTATTCCATCTGCTACTAGATATGCCACTACCCTACATGCATCCGTAATCAGTTTACCACCGTATGAGCAGGAAGAGAAATAGTGCCGCATTTCCACTTCACTTCAGTAACTGCGCACTTAAAGGAAGGGCTTGCTAGAAGCCAATTCCTTCAATATCTTATATTGTCTATTTCCATGTTTAATAAAGCTCGACCCCTATCTATTCTATTAATTAAATGGCTGGAGGGGCCTTTCCCATTCCTTTCTTCCCGCCCGCGGATAGGTGCGCATCTGCCATTCCCAGCCAGCTTAATATATGGGTTAGGTGGAAAAGTTGTTGATCGCCCATTTCTTTTGCTAGCATTGGTTCCACTCCAATCCCTCCCAAGCTCTGATTGTACCTCTCTTTCTAGGCCACATCGCGCACATGGTGGTAGCATCAATGAGGCAATAGTCCTAGCTCTAGTGTTATGCTCACCCCTAGCTAGTTGTCTCACTAACTCAGAGCATCGTGTCCTACTACTTTACTCTCTACCAGACTCTGCACATGAGATACTCCTCACCTGTGCTCCAAGATCCACCATCCTGAGCCCATCTCTATCAATATTGATATCCCTAGCCATAATCATAGATAAGAGAGCCCCCACATCTGTCTCGTAGTGAGCCATAGACTACTCAAGAGTCACATCTGATACTATTAGCTTATAATCTAGTCTGACTATCATTAGTGATTGTATTCTCACTAGAATGTTGATCTCTCAGAATGAACCTGATCTCAATTAGACCTACAGGCAAAGCAATAGGAGCCTTAGGTAGATCTATTTGTATAGCCACCTCTAATCACTCTGTAACCTCAATCAATCTCTCCATAGGGGCTACTCCACCCTCAAACCTAACTTGCATGTGCTCTGTACTTGTAGTTGGTGTGACAACCTCAACATMTTTAAGAGATGTAGCTGCTTATCTCTCATCTACCTCTATCTATMTCTACAACTAATCTCTCTCTAATTATATAAGCTAGTGCTTGTGACAAKMTCTGGCATCTACTGACTAGGCTTATAGCTCTATCTCACAAATCATACACCTCCTAATGAAATAATGTGACCTTCTCCTTACTGAATCTCACTACTAAAAGATATCTAACTATTGCAGTAGATGTACTAGGGCCCTCTACAGCCTCTTCGATCACTTGGATGGATAGAAGAGTCGAGTCAATTCGATCACTAGCCAACCTCTCTTTCTACTGGCACTCTACAGCCATCTCTTTGCTCTCTACAGCCAACCTCTCTAGGGCACATCCAACCTCCCTATCTTCTGCATGAGGAAAGAGGACAGCCAATCTCCCTAGGAAAGATGAATAGATCTTCCCTACCTGATGCCTTCATATGCCTTTATAACCCGATGCCTTCATAAGGAACGCCGGCCATTCAAAATCCCTACCAGTTAAAAGTCCCTTCCATCAGAGTCCCCGCATGACCTTGAACAAGAAGGAGAAATGAAAGAATTACAGTATTAGGTCATTTCTAATATTCCCTTATCAATCAAGGGAATTAAACCCTCATTCTTGCCTCAGCTCCGTTTGGGAAATCATTCCCTCACACCATGAGGTCTGGGTATGAACATGAAAAGAAATATTAAGACAAGGAGCAACCGAAGGTCCGCACCTTGCCTCATTAAAAGATGAAAAGAAGGAGCAACCGAAGGTCCTTTGCCCATTAATTGAGTTATTTCTAATTATGTATTTACATAACTAAATTATAGCAACAACCTTGAAATGGATCCCAAAACACAAGTATACATTCCCGCCTATCAACCCTTCTTATCTCCCTCTTATCTACCTATTTTTAGTTAGGGATTCCCTCTTACCCAGATACCCAGATCGTATGACTTGATGAGGGATCGTCTCTCTAAGAAAGTATCTTATTAAAAAATAGAGGCAAATTACAGTCTCAGTGTACTTTTTACAAGGAAGGATCCATAACGACTTAAACGACTTACAAGCTTGACCGGCTAGGCAAGAACGACTTAAAAGCTTTATTGACTTGATTGGGGTTCTTTCAAATGCATAAAACCACGGGCCTTTGCGTGTGTTTTATCGCCACTTTCCCGCCATAAATGTGTGTTTTCAAGTGGTTACGCCTTTAAGGGTGTTGTGTTCATTCTACTATCTCTATCTAGAAAGTACTATCTCTAATAATTGGCATGATACGAGCTCAAAAAGGGAAGGCGTATCCAATTGAAGAGAGAAACTGACAAAGCCTGCCTTATTTGTTTACCTCAATATGCTTAATTCCTTGAGGGCAGAAATTAGAGGCTAAAATGCTCATCTGGTAGGGGGGGGTGTTGTGGGGTATTCTACCCTACGGACTAGCAAGCTAGGGTTCTAAACTTGCATGCAGATCATGACCCTTTCTAAGCTACTTTTAACCTTCTACCCAAATCTAAAACCCCTTTCTTCACATGCACACAAGGGAAGAGTAAACCAACCTTTTTTCGACGGTTGAAGTAAATCCTTCGTTGAGCCTTTATCTTCTTGTTGTTGCTGCTCCTTCCACAAAGCTTCCTACAATCAAGACAAAACTATGCATGCATGCTACTGATCTAGTATAGGGTTAGAGATAAAACACAAATCAAACAACATACATAAGACTCATGTATTCGGGACGGGAAAAGCATCTTTTTCATTAACCTCAATATGAACCAACTTACAATGATTTCTGAGGCCGATCACCATTCCATAATCCTGATCCTAGGCTCTTCCTCTTCTTTTGTCCTCCAATTGCTGCTTCTTGAGTTTCTCCTAAAGCTTGAGGCAAGACTATAGGGTTGGGACAAAACTGGCTTGGCAATTTGGCAGAGTTCCTTTGCTATGATTTTTCCTCCTTTGAATAGTACCCCTACCCCTCCTTTTATAGGCTAGAAGGAGCTAGGGTTTTAGGCGAACTCTCGGCCATGCATGGCGAAGAGTTCCAGTTAACTGAAAAAAAGCCTCGTGTCCCGACGGAAACTTTCCTAATTTTTTTCTTTGTTAGGTACCCACGAACTGTAGTGGGTTAGCCCGTGGATACCCACGTGCAGTAGAAAGTCAGCAAGCGGGTCCCCGTGCCCAGTGAGAGGTTAGGGCACGAGTTCCTTGATTTAAGTGGTTTTTTGAGGATTTGCTCAGCATGGCTTTGGCTAGGAAGAGGCATGAGTTGGCCTGATGCCAGGTAAACCTGTATAGTGCATTTTAGGGTTATAAAAGGGGGCTGGCTAGGGCATCGTAGACTTTGAATATAGCCTCTCTATATGAAGGTGACATTGAAGGGGCTGGTAATTACATATATGATTCATGACTAGCAGCCACTTACTTATTGGCGTATATTCTCCGGTTCCTAATAATGATTTTCAAGCAAACAAAGAAGTTTCCCTTCACTTAGTTCGGTAATGGAGAATCTGGATCTCCCACTGCCTTCCCTCTGCTGTACAAGCTCACTATGTACTTATGCTGCTAAGCCAGACTGATCTGATTGATACCGCGATGATGTAGAATTGGACTATCCTGCATCCTTTGTATAAACATAACAGGTGTTAGAGCTCATTATCACTGAAACCTATCCATCATAAACACTGTTTTACTGATGATTGGGAGGAGGGAGACACTTTGGCATTTTCCCTTTACCCTTTCCACGGGAGAGAAAATCAAATGGGACTGTCTCACTCATGTACCCTTTACCTCACCAATAGGAAGCATATTTTATATCCAATTGAATTGAATTGTGATTCAACTTAACCCAATAAGCGAATGTAGGGATTATTGAAAGTAGGATGGGCAAGAAGCCTGCCTGCCTTTTGGCTAGGGAGTTGTGTCAATTACGACGATACTTGGTCTTTATGCTCTCTAAAGTGACCGAAATCATACCTGGGTGGAAAATATATATTGACGTGAAATACTTTGTGTCTGCTAATTTGTCGAGGAACTCGAAAGAATTTGTTTCGCGATGTCCTCATCACCAACGGGCCCTAGAAAATAGGTATTCATAGCAACACTTGGCTCGACCGATTTATGCTAATTGGTCATGTGTCTTTCTTTATTCACGATTGGGAGCCAGAATAGAACGAATAGCTCTATCGAACCTGGCATGTGCACCTTGAACCCGCATTATCGAATCAGTGGCTAATTCAATTCGATCGAGATAGCTGATGAACCAATATGGGGAGTTTTAGAGTCTCCATGTACCACATTTCGATAGTGACTCCAGCGCATCTACACCCCCATTCATCCCATACGGGGGATATAACTATTGTCGGGTTCCAATAAGACCAATCCCTCTCTAATCATTAAGCCTTTCTATCCTAAAAAGTGGGTATTAAGTCCGAGAGGAGGAGGGGGGAGAGGAAGCATCTTGCTTCTAAATTGTTTTCATTTCAGCTCCCGTGCCCTTCCCTCCATTTCAGAGATAGAATTGGAGCTATAAGCAGCAGCAAGGGTGGTTTCTCTCTATAGTTAAGTTTCTCATCAAAGCATTATGTTCTTCATCCCTGTCGTAACTTCAATAGGTGAACCCTTCAACAAATGAATGAATCAATGCCCTCCTCACAGTACGTGTTAAGTAGCTTTAGAATGAATGGTAACCTTGCCATTTTACGCTTCGCTTGCCACTGAATCTACTTTTGTTTGTCCACGATATATACTGCTCGAAAGGACTGATGACCAAGAAGGAATGGGTTAGTAAATTGTAGCTAGTTCTTTCGGCTTGTGGAAGAATATTTTTATTATTAAGTAAGGTCTTCATCATGAGGAGGATCTTCTCCCATAGTGGGAAAGAAAGAGGTAGGCGATTGAATGCATGCATCGTGATTACTATCGATCTATCTATTTTTGTTTTTTTTTAGTGAGACCCATACTTTCATGGTGCATGCCCCTCGACCCTTCATTAAGAGCCCAGAAAGGTCCTCTCCCTATCAACAGATAACTCTAAGTACCCTCTCCCTATCCCTAAATGCGCTCGACCTACTTCCTGTGCATCTTTATTTCAGGTGCAAAGGAAGAGGTGGGACTAAATCAAGCTCGACCGAAGTGCTGCTTGTTAATAGTTCGCATAGAGCATGCATGGACTATTTTTGGCCCCGAACCCGTCCTTAAGATAGAGGATACGACCGTGGAACCCTTCCTTTTGGTCGAGCATGGATCCTCTCTCGTCCTTAAAGGAGAGCATGGATACTGTATCAAATAGCTACACCTGCCTCTGTATCAATACGTTACTTACGCCTTACCTATGTGAAAAATGCATGCAAGCAACGTTACGCTTGGTTTTAAGTCTGTTACGCCTCTGTATCAATACGTTACAGAAATAGCTACGCCTGCCTTTTAAGTAAGAAAGGGAGAGGTTCTTATTTATATAGATAACACGTGTGTGAAGATGCATGAACTATGGCCAAGGAAGTAAGTGTTGAAGTGACGTGTTGATTCAGTTGATCACGTAACCTCTATTTCTTTTCTGTTTAAACCATCTTAGGTAGGATGCATCCAAAGGACAACATGGATGCATGAATCTAGCTTGGTCTAGCTATAAAGAGAGGGGGGAGAGCTTCTTTTGTTCAGATCTTGGCAGAGGTTCACCAACCCGTTTCCTAAGAGGTTCACCCAGCTCAAAGGTTCCGACCCTTCGTTCTGGTTCACCAACACCCGGCCCTAAACTGATCTTAGCTCTTTGATCACATCTAGAAGTGGGTCTTATTACGTAATAGATATGACATGGATGTGGGAGAATGAAGTGGGCATGACCTTACTTTTTATAGATAGGGATCATGAAAAGGACTACCTGCTATCCACTGAGGTAACCTCGCATACAGGCAATTGACCACAGTCGACCTGTACATAAACATGGACTAGCACGCTCCAGGAGTTAACTTAGACAATCGACTACGGTTAAGGTGGGTTCATACATTGGCATTCAACCACAGTGGAGATGCAAGGGCACTATGTATACTCGTCCATCGGGGGTAGGGGCTAGAGGCGGATTATAGTAGGTAAGGGCCAGTAGCGAACCTATT
>JASDQU010108116.1:3152-24579 GCA_032191745.1 Picea mariana
CATGGTGGAATAAAACAGGCGAAAGAGGGGGAAGACGAGGGATAGTGGACTCATTTATTGGTGAGAGGCTGACGTGGAAAAGGAGCGGGACACGCGGCAAGTGGTGACTGGATAGTGAGACGGAGGATGGGCCACTTGGGCGAAGATGGGGAGGCGGATGGATGACACACGACAACAAGGGAGAGGTGGAAAGGAAGGTTTCATGACGGGAGAAGGGCCCACACGGGGTTAAAGACAGGACAACTGAGAATTTCGGGACTGCGCCTGAGTCGTTGATCCGGGCTCCTCGATCATAGCTGTCGGAAAACTGCATCCATGATTCCGGACCCCCCCCCTCCGCTTAAAGGTAGAAAGGCGGGGGGGGTCTGGAATGGTCTTCATCGCCGTTGATCTGGGCACGCTCATCTGGACCGTTGGAGAGGTGCACCCCCGATTCCGGACCCCCCCCCCCCTTGCTTAAAGGTCGAAAGGCAAGGGGGGTCCGGAATTTTCTGTGCGCCGTCGATCTAGGCGCGCAAAATCCAGCCGTCTAAAAGTGACTCTCGTTTAATGCAGATGCGCTTGCGCCCAAAACTTAGGATAAGTGGGTTTTGACCCACTCCTTTGCAATTCAACCCCTTAGCAAGAAATATCGCTAACAGGTTGATCCACTCTGATTCTTTGACAGGTTCAATAATCCCTGCTTCCAGCATTCTGTCGAGCTCAATCTTCACTTTTTCCTTGTATTTTGGGTTCAATCTGTAGGGTCTTTGCTTGACTGGCTTCACACCTGGTTTCAAAGTTATCCTCATCTCTCCCATAGGACCTTTGATACCTTTCATATCAGTGAATTTGGTCAGAAAAAAGTCATGATATTCGTGCAGCAACTCTGTAATCTTGTCAATGGTAGCAGCATCCCAGTAATCTCTGACATTGTCAAGCTTTAGTGTCTCCTCTATCCCAATATTGAATTTTTTAATCTTGATTGGCTGACCAATAAATGGTAGCTCAACGCCCATTCCTTCCACATCTCTTTGGCCTTTTTTTTTAGGTATGTTTACCTTCCTGGGATCATCATCGTCGGCATTAATGTTGTAGCAACTCTGTAATTTTTGGAGAGGCACGGTCCATTCATCCTCTTCTTGTTCCATAGGGAGGCTAGATGCCTCTTCGAATACCTTCTATCTCACAATATGCAATTCTTGGTCTACTGAAGGATATTCACTTTCAAATAAAAAGGTGGCTACAAAATTATGAATCATACCTTCCCAGTCTGCAATGATGAGGCGCGACTTCGTTTGAAGGTACCAGTTGATAGGGGTTGTGTCTAGCGTGTTAATGAATCTGTGCACCCATTGTTCTCGAGGAATGTCACTCCAAGCCTCTTTGCAGCTCCGCACATGGTCTTTTGGGCAGCTTTGACCTATGTACCTTGCTTCGCAACCTTCTACTTGTGTTGAGAACTGTGTTGTCATCAAAGTTCGGCATTGCACCCAGTCTGTAATATTGCTTTTGTGGGTTCCCCACCATATTGCTAGTGTGGCTTTCAGGGCCTCATTCATTTCCAAAAACCTCTGTTGTGTTGGTACACTTTCTTCAAAATATGATAGGAAGGCTTCTAAAGGATTCAGACCATCAAATGTGGGTAAGTTACTTACTGTTGTGTCGATCCAACAAACTTCTCTAGTTAATTTGGCACATTTTTTGGTAGATAATTCATACATCTGGTTCTGCCAGTTCTCCAATGCTTATTTTGAATATAATGAACATACGTTGTCACTTTGCCAACTCATATTCCCATTGTCTTTAGGTTTTATGTAATCCTCTTGTCTAGCTGTCAGTTTGTATATGTTTTCCAGTTCGTATGCATGGTCTTCTTCTCTGATGGGATATGTATATCAAAAACCCTCATCTGGATCTATGGGTGAAATGACCTAAAGGCCATCTCTTTCAAATTTCATTTGTCTTTTCTTAAAATCAACCATTGTGGATTTATCGAAGACCCAATCAATTCCTATCAGTGCAGGGTAAGGGCAATTGTCATCAACAATTTCAATTACCTTGAAATCTGTGAATGTTCTCACTCCATCGATGTCCATAGGGACATGTTCCAATCTACCAAAGGGGTTGACATCTTGTTGGTTAGCCATCCTAAGCCTGATAGGGGAGTAGATAAACTTTGGTTTCCCCATCATTGCCCAAGTTTTCTTCATCATGACATTGACCTCTGACCCTAAGTCGAGGACCACATAGTCTATATCGTACTCTCCTATTTGAGCTTTCAAGTGTAATTCTTTATTTGTCCTTCTTCTTTTTCCAATTTGATGTACTGCCCTATTCAGTAAGGGGCCTATATTTCCTAGTTCATACTATTTGATTAACTTCTGTAGCTCTTGTATAGCGCCTTTATCCTGAATCAACTTAACACAGGTGCATAAAAATTCCATGAGCTTGCTTACCTCTTTTCCCTCCTGTGGCGAAGAAGATTGATCAAATGCCTAAGGCATTCCATATTATTTTATTTCTGGTTGTATTTTTGATGAGGAACCTTGATCTGCTTTAAAATCTTTTCTTACTTCCTCAAAGATTTGTCTTTCTTTCTTTTCATCGAAATTTCGGGTCTTCTCTGTAGCCTTCTTGATACTTGAGTCTTCTGCAATATTTCCTTGATTCATTCTATCCTCTCCTGTAGCAGCGCCTCCTCGAGTGATAACAACGACTTTAGGGTCTTCCCTGTAAGGCTCATAATATATCAATTGCACTTGTGGATTCTGCTGAGGTCCTCGTCTTTCCTGCAGCTTAGCTAGCAGCACAGGGCAATCTTATAAACATGGTCGAAMGAGCTGCAATAGATGCATGTGGTGCAAGGATTCTGATAATCCCTTTCCAAGTGTCCTGGTTGCACACAKTTGTAACATATGATCTATCCTCGGCGTTGGCCCATTCCTCGTCCTCGTCCTCTGTATCCACCGTGAGGATTGAAATTTCCTCTTCCTGGGGAGTTATAATGCAGAGTGTTTCCTTCTTGTTGTGMTTTGTCTTGGATCTTGTATATGTCCCTCGATCTTTCGTGTATAAGGTCATAGGCCCTACAATCCCTATCATCATGCCCCACACACTTACAGAATGTCCAATATAAACTTTTGGGAGTCTGAACATACTTCTACATGTAATAGCACTCACCTATGTGATGCTTATCTTTGCATACTTCGCACCAGGGTAGGTTGACTTGCTTCAAGGGGCTCGGTGCTCCTAAGGCCAAATATTCATGGAATAAAGGATAGTGTTCCTTATCAAGGCCTTCTGATATTCATCTTACACACCATATATCTTCTCTTTTGTCATTCCCCTTTTCCTTCTTCATATCCTCAACCTGTAGAGATAAACTAGTCAGTTGTCTCAAGATTTGGCTCAAACCTGAGCTGCATTCTATGATAGGGGTTGATTCAAGCTTCATAGTGATTTCCAATGCTTCTGCCTATGAAGCAATATTCTACTACATCAGGGGAACTCTGTTGTGTGGTAAAAGGTTAGCGATGAACCATTCTTTATTTTTTTCATCTGGGATCTGAAAATTTAATCAGCCTCTTAAGGTCTTGAACCTTTGATCGAACTCCCAAACAAGCTCGGCTACTTTCTACTTGATCTCCTTCAGTTCTRTAATACATTGAGACTCTGACTTAGGTTTMTTGAACTTTGAAATCAGCGCATTCTTGATCTTGCCCAGTGGMTTAGGCTACTCAAGTCCTAGGACAAGCTTCATGTACCAACTCAGTGCGTGATCCCTTAGGGTAGTGCTGAAGTGGATCCTTTTAACAGCTTCATCGGTGACATTTTTAATATTCCATACAGCTTTGCACAGAAACCAATGTTGATYAGGATCTTCAGATCAATCTCCCCTAAAKATAGGGAGMCTCATCTCATCTGCCATAGATCTACCTAGGTTTCATGTCTAAGTAGATGCGGAGCTACTAGTAACAGTACTCTGAGGACTCTGGTAATTCTAATTATTTTGATTACCTAGTGCTACTGAAATAACAGGAGGATTAACAGTACTTACTTCAAAAATTTGCGCAGTTCCTGAAGTTTCGGGGTCATCCTGGCGAGGTTCTTCGGCTTCTCCTTCCTCTGTCCTAGCGGGTTCTGAATGTTCTCCATCTGTCAGATCTGCCTCTTCTCCACTATAGAAACCCTCTTCCCCGTATTTTTTCTTAAATAGGTTCTAAAGGTGAACCCCTCTGAATACTCTCCCACTATGTGTATGTCCATCTTCTGTGTCATTGTTGTTGTCTTAATTCCTTAAAATTAGTATTTTCAAATCCACTCGATATACTATATCTTCAAGACATTCTTTTCATGCAACAATATCTTGATTCCCAGCTTCAGAAAGTGCAAAAATTTTCCTCTGGGTCCTTTGAAAAGGTATCTCTCGGCTTGGCTATACGATTCTACTCTGTCAACAATAAACTCGGTGATATACCCTCCAATGGTACTATCAAACCAATGATCTAATGCTATGGATACAGCGTTATCGACTCTTTTGACCTTCTAGATCAGCGTTGACGTCCAAACCATAGGGGTTCTAGATATGATCTCGAACTGGGTATCTGTTAACCTAGCTAACATAGATATCTACAACCAGGGGAATATCAAGTGGATCTAATACAAAAACAAGGAAACATTCATATATCCCTCACCAAGCTATATCTACGCTACACAGTTATAGATATGATCTAATACAATAATGCAAATAACAATATAACAGTGACAGAGATCAAAGAATCAATCACACACACAACACAAGATGTACGTGGTTCACCCTCTCTCTAGGGCTACATCCATAGAAATGTGCTTATGATTTATTAATATAAAGCCTAAATTTCTTGTCTGTACTCTTAGCTAGCATATCTTCTTTCTTCTCTCTCTTTCTCTCCCTTTCTTGTGCACCTAGATGCATGACTTGACCTTCGCACACAGATGAAGATCTTACAATACCAGAAGGCTCTCTCACTTAGCACTTCTCTCTCTCAATACAATAATATCTCACCACAACAATAGAGCTAGATCAACAAAAATATCATACCAACCCGACCCATGTCCTGTTGACCTTTATTTATACATTACAATACCTCACCGATGGCCCTAGGCCAAAAACTAGGTGCCAAAACCCTAGGTGTCCAAAACCCTGGGTCAACTTGACCCGCTTTTTCCAGGCTTCGCCAACCTATCTTTCCTTCCTTCTCACGTGGTGCTCCAAAGCATCCAATGGTGGATTTTTCCACTTTCTAATTTGTCCTTGATCCATCTTCCTTGTTGATCTATCATCCCCTATCTCCTCATCCAATGGCTTTCATTTCCGTACTTCGCTCCATCTTTTCTACTCTTTTGCTCACTTCGACCCAGTGACAGTTATTGTGTCTTCCGCGAAGTTCGCTTTTCACCTTTTCTTCCTTGTTCTTCACTTCCTTCCATAACCAAGGGCCAACAGTAACCTTTCATATTTTGGATTATACCAARCCAATCTATTTCCAAAGTGTTGGATTGTTTGTCAGCATTATATAAATCATAATCATCCTTTAGACAGATATTTCAAATACAAGAAATATGAAATATTAAAGAACCACTTGTTAATTTTTCAATCCTAGCACCTAGATAATTATTTCCTATTGATTTCATTGTTGAAATAATTAATCATAGCTCGCTGAATAATTTATACTAAATGAAATAATTAACATAAATTAAATAGCGAAAGAAAATGAAACCAATTTCAACGCATGGATATTTTCTTCCCTTCAAATTTTTTTTCATTAAAATAATATCCAATCATACAAGATATCCCTTACTAAGAAAATGTCACATGGAGAAAAATACAGACAGTAGAAAAAACTAGGTAATTTTTTGCTAAAAAACCCTCTTCCCCTATTGTTGTTGTCTATTACGCTGATGGTTATATGGTCTGTTGTATGGTAGCCTGTATGGCCCAGTCATGTGTTGTATGGACCATGCCATGGAATATACATCATGTTGTGAGTTGTATGGTGTTACCCCTGGTTGTACAACCCTCCCTGGGTTCTCTCGCAGGCTATACAAATATCCAAAAATATTTATAGCCTCCACCTTGCTGGTATGGCTTGCTGAAATCCTCTCGGATGCAGTATTTTATCCTTCAGACTGGGCAAGAATTTTTTTTCTTGTTCCTCTATGATTCACTGACACCAATAGCTCCTATATGCTTCAATGACTCCAATAGATGTCTCTCATGTGATGTATCTACTCCTCTCACCTTGGATGCATTTTATAATTTTTATTTGATCCTTAACCCTAATCTCCAAACTGATTAAAGGTTGAGATTAGATATCACCTCACTTGAGATCAATGGATAAGATATATTTAATTCACTAATTCCAAAAACTTAGGCATTTCATTAAATTAACCTCAAGTAATTCTAAAATGAAATTCGCTTTAATGATTAAATTATTAAAGTGAATTTCCAAATTTCTGAGAGGCATTAATGATGATTTCCATATGTTAGACACAAACCAATGTGGAAATAAATGTTTGAGCTACAAACTTCAAAACTCCCTCTTAGAAAGGAAGGTATTATGAACCACTCCAAGTTTTTCTCTGAAGAAAAAAAACTCCCATTTAACCAAGGGTTTGGTTAGAATGTATGTAACCTTCTCATATATGGAGATATATTGAATCTTGAAGGATCCTTTTTGGATCTTGTCTCGGATGAAGTAATACCTGATCTCAATATGCTTGGACCTGTCATGGAAAATAGCATTCTCAGAGAGTTTGATACAAATTTAATTGTCACATTATATTTATGTGGGCTCTAACTCTTGATCAAATAATATTGTAAGCAATTTTTGAATCCAAATGGCTTCACAACTAGCCATACTCGTTTCCATATATTATGCCTCTACTGAATTGAGTGCTACAAAATTTTGTTTCATGTTGAACCATGAAATCACTATTGATCCCAAGATGAAGTAGCACCCTAAGGTGCTCTTCCTATCTGATGAAAACCCTTCCAATATGAATTTGTATATCTCTACAGCCTCACTCTATCACCTCCAAGATACCTTGGACCATACTCTACGATACCTCTCAAGTCCTTGAGCACATGCTTCATTGCTACCGAATGCAGTTGCCTCTGCTTCACCATGAACTAAATCAAGGTGTTCATGAAAAAACATTTATCTCTTCTGGTGTTGACAAAATACATCAAAGAACCTATCAACTATCTATATAACCTGGGGTCCACCAAATCTAAATCTGAAGTGGTATCCTTATTTAAATTAGTAACCGTAGGTGTAGCCATCAACCTACAATCCTCCATCCTGAATCCCCTCAAGATATCAACTTTGTACTTCCCTTGAATAAGGAAGATATCACTCAATCAATGCCATACCTCTAACTCTAAAAATTAATGCATCAATCCAATGTACTTCATCTCAAACTTTGTATCCAAATCTTCCTTGCACCCTGCTCTAAGCTCCTCTTCACTTGTGAGAAACAAACCATCCACATACAACTGATCCAGATTATTTTCGGTACAAAATGAGAGTGGAGATATAACATAGAAATATACTTAGATATTTAAAGAACAACAATAATATAATAGAGTTATATCATAAATATAACTAGAGGCCAAGATATATAGTAATACATGATTTCTATTAATGAAATAAATGTACAGAGACTGTAAAAATACAGAGTGAAAGAGACTTGCTAGAATGGTGGCAGCTTATCTCTGAGAAGATATGTGACGGCTACTCGCATTTGCAAGAAGATGATTTTACAATGAGGCTCCAAAGGCCTTTTTATCATAAACAAAATCCAAAACCCTAACCCCGGAAGATGAAAACCCAACAATTTTGTGGACCTCGTTTTGGGTAGTTTGGTGTATCAACTTCCCAGGGGTGTAACTTTGGCATAGGATCTTCATTTTGGGCGCACGATAGATCATTGGAAAGGTATCGTCGTGGAGATTCATTTTTGGGGCTCAATCAAAGCCTTTGGATATCATTGAGTAGGTTCATCCTCAAAAAACTTCATTTAGGCCCTCAAAATGGCCATGGAAGTTAAAAATAGTAAATTTCCAAAATTGCCAGAAAATTGTTTTGAATGAGTTGGAAAAGGTGGGTGGCCACCCATATTCACCTGGATCAATCCTCCCTCCTTAGAAATCAATGGTATCCATTTCATTGAGTGCTTGAGGGAGAGGGAAAAAAAAAAATTGAATCTTCATCTTAATGAGCTTCTTTCCTTGTTGGAGAAGTGGTGTTGGTTAGCTTTTTGAAGGTTTTCACGAACCTGTGGCTGGAAGGGTTGGACCTTTTTAACCAGTTTGGATACATGAGATTTCTATGTGCAGAAGGAATATTTTCCCTTTTTTGCAATATTTTCGACCTGCTTCTGTTGGATAGAAGGTGATTAGGCCAAGGATGTAGTGGTTGCAGTATCCTTTTGTTAACCTTTTGAACAAATTATGAAGAAGCTAAATTTTGTAGTATGAGATACTACATTGCGGCACTGTTTAGGTGGCACAGTATTCGGAACCACCTTTGGTATTCTATAGATATGACCCCCCAGAGTAACAATGACACTACGAGGTTGAGACTCATAGATAGCATGGTGCTTCCACATATATGGTTGGCCCAAGAGAACACCACATACATCTAACAGGGAAACATCACATAATACCTAATCCTTGAAGGGATGGATGTCATATGAAAATCGGCATTGTTGGCTGACACAGAGATCTCATCCCTGGCAAAGCCACCCGATGTTGTATGGCTATGGGTGTGGTGTTTTCTACAATCCCAACTATATGATGACCTTTGTTGAGATGAGGTTCTTCCGTCTTCCGCTATCAACAATCAAATGTAGTGGGGTCCCCTTCACCCACATCTGTTAATGAAAATGGTGTTGCCCCTCTTCAGGATCTATTGGTTATTCTAGTTGAATTGATGTGGTCACGACAATAGCAGTGGGGTCTGCATCGATGATCTGTCTTTTGTTAGTATTTTCTGAATTAGATTCTGAATCAAGGTTTAGCTCCTTGTCTTTGATTTCGACCACCAATGACTGTTTTGAGGGACATTCATCGGTGTTGTACTAGGGGCTTTTATGGAAATCGCACCATTTTTCAGTGTTCTTTGTCTTCCTGTGACTCTTCTTTTCCTATGGTTTGGACTAGTTTTTGGGAGACTCTTTGTTAGGGTCATATTTATCATACTTTGTTTGTTGCGAATTTGCAGATCCGAACTACCGTTTGTTCTGGTGCTTAAATTTTTGCTCGATTTTAACAACATATCAGTAAGCAGCACCGAGTGATGAGATGTCCAGAAAATTCATTTTAGTTTGGATGTATCTTTGTAGATCCCTATGGTATTTTAGAAACAAATGTCGTTCGGAGACTTTGATACCCAGCTTGGTGTGCAAGGTATGGAAGGTATTGGTGAACTCTGGAACTTCTTGGCCCCTCTCTTGTCACAGTGTGGTCCATCTCATATATTGGTCCTCATAGTTTCCAACAGGGTAATACTGTTACTTTACCGCGTACACAAAAAAATCCCAAGTGGGATCGACCCCATATATTCCAGACTCTTCTATGGAACTTTTCTCCCAGTAAGTTTCCCACCAATGTTTGACATGGGGGAGAGATTTAAGGAGTGAGAAGGTGATCTTTTCCCTATCATAAAAATGGTGAACAGAGAAATAACCTTTTAGAAAATTTAACCATTTGTCTAGGACATCCACATCTATATGACCTTCAAATATGGGAATATCAAAATTAACATGTACCTTGAAAGGAGAGGTACTTACAAAGTGGTTGTTTGATGAATATGTGCATTTTTCTATCGGCAGGCATTGAAGGATATGGGAAAAATTCTCCATCATTTCGTCCCTCTATCGCATGAGAGCTTGCTCAACAAACAAATTGATAGAATCGTTTTCTCCGTCATTTTTATTTTCTTCCGCCATAGAGGGTTTCTTGGGCATGTAAGAGAGATTGTGTTCGAGAGAGACAAGCTCTATACCCAAATTGATATTCTTGGACCTCATCGGGGACATGCACTGAAAAAAATGATCAAGAGAAACCTGCTCTAATACCACTGATCTGGATTATTTTCGGCAAGAAATGAGAGTGGAGATATAACACATAAATATATTGAGATATTGAAAGAGAAACAATAATATAACATAGGTATATAGGAAATATAACCAGAGGCCAAGATATACAGTAATACACCATTTCTATTAATGAAACAAATGTACAGAGACTGTAAAAATACAGAGTGAAAGACTCACTAGAATGGTGGCAGCTTATCTCTGAGAAGAGATGTGATGGCTACTCGCATTTGCAAGAAGATAATTTTACAATGAGGATCCAAAGGCATTTTTATCATAAATAAAATACAAAACCCTAACCCCAAAAGATGAAAAGCCAACAGTTTTGTGGACCCCATTTTGGGTAGTTTGGTGTATCAACTTCTAAGGGGCGTAACTTTGGCATACGATCTTTGTTTGGGGCGCATGATATATCGTTGGAAAGGTATCATAGAGGAGATTCATTTTGGGGCCTCAATAAAAGACTTTGGATATCATTGAGAAGATCAGTGCCGAAGAACCTTCATTTAGACCCTCAAAATGGCCCCAAAAGTTAAAAACTGCTAAAAATAGTAAATTGCCAAAATTGACAGAAAAATTTTTTGAGAAAGTTGGAAAAGGTGGATGGACCTAGATCAATACTCCATCCTTAGGAAGCATTGGTATCCATTTATTTGAGTGATCAGGGGAGAGGTAAAATATTTTGTTGAATCTACATCTTGATGAGCTTCTTTCCTTATTGGAGAAGTTGCGCTGCTTAGCGTTTTGAAGGTTTTCATGAACCTATGGTTGGAAGGGTTGGACCTTTTTAACTAGTATGGCTACATGAGATGTCTGTGAGAAGAAGGAATATTTTTTCTTTGCTACAATATTTTCAACCTGCTTCTGTTGGATAGAAGGTGTTTGGGCCAAGGCTGTAGTGGTTGCAATATCCTTATGTTCACCTTTTGAACAGATTGTGAAGAAGCTAAATTTTGTAGTATGAGATACTACCTTGCAGCACTATTTAGGTGGCACAGTAGTCGAAACCACCTATGGTATCCTGTAGATATGACCCCCCATAGTAGCAATGACACTATGGGGTCGAGACTCATAGATAGCATGGTGCTTTCACATATATGACTGGCCCAAGAGAACACCACATACATCTAGTAGGGAAACATAACATAATACCTCATCCTTGAAGGGATGGATGTCTTATGAAAATATACATTGATGGCTGACACGGAGATCTCATCCCTGGCGAAGCCACCCAATGTTGTATGGTTGTGGGTGTGGTTTTTTCGACAATCCCAAATGTTTGACGACCTCTGTTGAGATGAGGTTCTTTTGGCTTCCGCTATCAACAATAAAATGTAGCGGGGTCCCCTTCACCCACATATGTGAATGAAAAAGGTGCTCCCTCTCTTCAGGATTTGTTGGTTCTTCTGGTTGAATTGATGCGGTCGCAAAAATAGTAGTCGAGTCTACGTCGATGATCTATCTTCTGTCAGTAATTTTTGAATCATATTTCAGCTCCTTTTCTTTGATTTCGGCCACCAATGACTATTTTGAGTGACATTCATCGGTGTTGTTCCACAGGATTTTATGGAAATCGCACCATTTTTCAGTGTCCTTCTTCGTCTTCCCTTGACACTTCTTTTCCTATGGCTTGGACTGGTTTTTGGGAGATTGTTTGTTAGGGTCATCTTTATCATACTTTGATTTTTGCGGATTTGTAGACCTGAACTCCCATTTGTTCTGGCGCTTAAATTTCTGCTCGATTTTAACAGCATATCGATAAGCAACACCGAGTGATGAGATGTCTAGAAAATTCATTTCAATTTGGATGTATCAGTGTAGAGCCCCATGGTATTTTAGAACCAAATTTCATTCGGATTCTTTGATACCCAACTTGGTGTGCAAGGTATGGAAGGTATTGGTGAAATTTGGAACTTATTGGCCGCTCTCTTGCCACAGTGTGGTCCATCTCATAGATCAGTCCTCATAGTTTCCAACAGGGTAATATTGTTACTTTACCACATCCAAAAAAAAATCCCAAGTGGGATCGGCCCCATATATTCCAGACTCTTCTATGTAAATTTTCTCCCAATAAGTTTCCCACCAATGTTTGACATGGGGGAGACCTTTAAGGAGTGCGAAGGTGATCTTTTCCCTATCGAAAAAATGGTGAATAGAGAAATAACCTTCTAGCAGATTTAACCATTTGTCTAGGGCATCCGCATCTATCTGACCTTCAAATACGGGAATATCAAAATTAACTTGTACCTTGAAATGAGAGGTTCTTCCAAAGTGGTGTTTTGATGAATATGCGCCTGTTTCTATCAGCAGGCATTGAAGGATATGGGAAAAATTCTCCATCATTTCGTCCCTCTGTCCCGTGAAAGCTTGCTCAAACAACAAATTGATAGAATCGTCTGCTCCATCATTTTTCTTTTCTTCCTCCATGGGGGGTTTCTTGGGTGTGCAAAAGAGATTGTATTCGAGAGAAACAAGCTCGAGACCCAACTTTCTATACTCAGATCTCATCATGGACATGCTCAAGAGAAGCCTGCTCTGATACCACTGATCCGGATTATTTTTGGCACGAAATGAGAGTGGAGATATAACACAGAAATGTATTGATATATTTAAAGAAAAAAATAATATAACAGAGGTATATCGTAAATATAACCAAAATCCAAGATATACAGTAATACATGATTTCTATTAATGAAAGAAATGTACAGAGACTGTAAAAATACAGAGTGAAAGACTCGCTATAATGGTGTCGGCTTATCTTTGAGAAGAGATGTGACGGATACTTGAATTTGCAAAAAGATGATTTTACAATGAGGCTCCAAAGGCATTTTTATCATAAATAAAATCCAAAACCCTAACCCTGAAAGATGAAAATCCAACAGTTTTGTGGACCCCGTTTTGGGTAGTTTGGTATATCAACTTCCCGGGGGCGTAACTTTGGCATACAATCTTCATTTGGGGCCCACAATAGCTTGTTGGAAAGGTATCGCCAAGGAGATTCATTTTGGGGGATAAAACAGAGCCATTTTTTATCATTGAGAAGCTATATCCCAAAAAACCTTCATTTAGGCCCTCAAAATGGCCCTGGAAGTTAAAAACTGCTAAAACTAGTAAATTGCCAAAATTGCCAGAAAATTGTTTTGAGAGAGTTGGAAAAGGTGGGTGGCCACCAATATCCACCTGGATCAAAAACACCAATATAAATGAATATTTTTTTCCAACAAGTATGAAGTACAAGTTAGGATCCACCTCATCTTCTTGAAGCCCATACTCTACAAGTATTGATCCATCCTAGAATACCACACCCTAGGTGCCTACTTGAGTCCATACAAGGATTTATTAAGCCTACACACATAACAAGCCTTATCATGTACCTAAAATCCCTGAGGTTTCTCTATATATACTTCCTCCTCAATGATCCCATTGAGGAATTCTGTCTTCAAGTCCATATGGTGAATCCTCCACCCCATGACTAAGGAAATAGATATAATAGCTCTAATGGAATCATATCTGGTGACTGGAGAAAATGTATCCCTAGATTCCACTCCCTCTCTCTGAGAGAACTCTCTCACCACAAAGCTAGACTTGAACTTCTCGATGTTTCCATCTTCATCATGCTTGATCTTGAATATCCACCTGGAACTCACCACATACTTCTCCTCTAGTCTTGGAACTATATACCACACATAATTCTTCATGATATAGGTGAACTCCTCCATCATGGAATCCCACCATACCTATTTATTTTCTGCTTCCTCAAAACTTGAAGGCTCATCATCAATGATGCTACTTATAAGTGTTATGTAGTTGGGAAACTTCCTCGGAGTTCTTATTTCCCTAAATGTACTCCTGGATGCATCAACATGCTCTTGAAAATCCTTCAAGGACTACTCAAGCCATATAGGTCTCCCAATAGAGATGGAAAGATATAACTTCTCCTCCCCACATGAAGGTCGACTCCCTACACTGGAAGTCTATGAACTCTATTCTCCCTTCGGAGCTACCTGCTCCTCATCCTCTGCGACTGGTGGTAGCTCATGAGACTTATTAGATTCCAAGTTCTCCTCGAACTTAACATCTCGGTTCACCACTATATTATGAATATCATGTAAGTCTTTGAGGTCTTTTTGTACCCCAAAAATATTCCCTTATCTCCTGAAGGCTCCAACTTCGTCCTCTTCTCCACAGGCACATGGATGTAGACTGGACAACCAAAGATCCTGAGATGTTCGATATCAAGCTTCACTCCTGTGAATGACTACTCAAGAGTCTTGTCCCCCAATATCCTGTGAGGACTCTTATTTTTCAAATACATTGTTTTGCTACATTCCTTTTCCCAGAGAAACATGGAGAGACCCTAGTCATGAATCATAGACTTCGCAAAACTGATGATGGACCAGTTCTTTCTCTCTGGAACCTTTTTTTTTTTAGCATCGTATGAGACTATCTTCTCCCTCTTAATCCCCGCCTCCTTATAGAAATCCTTGAATCCATTGGAGGTATACTCGCCCACATTGCCCAACCTCAAGACCTTGATATTTTTCCCTCTATGGTTCTCCACCTAGACCTTGAACTCTCAGAACCAAGTGAATACCTCATCCTTGGTCTTCATAAAGAAGAGCTAGGTTTTCGAAAAGTCATCAATGAATGTCACATAGTATGATGCTCCCTGCACTAATACAGCCGACATTGGTCCACACACATGTGACTGAATAATATCCAAGATCTCCTAGGACTTACTCTTGTTTCTTGGAAAAGAAACTTTGACATTCTTTCCAAGTGCACACCCTCTGTATACACCATGTTTCTCAACACTGGACTCTAGGAGACTAGTGACAAACTCCTTTAGAATCAGCAATGCCCCATAATTTAGGTGTCCCATCCTCTTGTGTCATAGCTCGCATAGGTTTTCATTATCATGTACCAAGGACTGAATAGGCTTCACCTACAACATGTATAATCTTCCCTCTCTAACCTCAATCCTCATTGTTGTGATAGGGCTAACTCCTTATAAACATATGAGTACTTTCCCTCTCTGAAAGATAACGAAAAAACACTTCTCCTCCATAATTGAGACTAAAAGTGAATTCTTCTTCAGTCCTAATACATACATCACATCATGGGCACCAAACAAAGCTCCTAACTCAAGTTGGAACAAGATTGTTCCCTCTCCCTTCATTGCATACTTGGCATCATCACCAAGATCCACATGGATCTCTAAGTTTGTCTCGATCAGACTACTAAATAGCTCTTGTGCTTGTCATGTGATGAGATGCACCACTTTCCAAGTACCAAGAACTCTTGGAAACTATGTTGATGGATAGGCAGGAAACTAGTGAGAAGTCACTCTCGAACTTCAAAACAAACTCATTCAACTGATTTTATGCAGATGTTTCTACCTGCTATGATTTTCCTTTTCCTTTCTTCTTGTTTGGACACTTAGATGCATAATGAACAATCTTGTGGCATGAAAATCACTTGACCTTAATCAAGTCCTTCTTCTTCAACTATGAGGTTTCCCCCTCAATGTTACCCTTCTTGTTGGAACCCTTTCCTTTTCCCTTTCTTATTTGACTGACAAGGCCCACGTTCTCATTATTACCTCCTTACTAGATATATTTGAACTCCTCTTGAGTCTCTTCCTAGATGTAATCATCCCAAATCCTCTATCAATTTGGAAGTTCCTCCCAAGTGTAGATCCTCTTAACAAATGGTTCATGAGGCTTGGTGAGCCCATTCAATGCCACATTAATGATTTATATGTCATCCACTTTCTCCCCGATTACTGCAAGATGATCACATGTATGGGTGATCCTCATGAAGTAGTTGTGAGATCTTGGCATCTAGATGGATCTGAGCTTGTTTCTCAAAATCATATTCATGTTCAATATTTCAATCTAGAACAAATCCACTAGATCCTTGAACATCTCTTTAGTCGACTACTTCTCTTCCACGTGAAGGATAAAATGATCCTTCATGGCATCCAATATCACTCTTTTGGATTTGATGTCCTTCTCGAGAGTGGTATTCTCTATTTCATCTGTCGGTGTAGGAACAACCCTCTCAATGATCTCCCAAAGGTCATGTTCCTTCAAAATCAAAGAAACCCTTGATTTCTGGGATAGAAAGTTAGATGCTCCATCCAACCGGTTTTTGAACCTCAGACTAGTTGCTACCATTTCTAGATCTGAAAAAACTATCATGGAATTTATCTTGTTAATTTATAGATCTGCAATAATTTATATTCGTTGGAATAATTAACAAAAAATAAATAGCATAATAAAATGAAACCAATTAAAATAATATCCAAGCATACAAGGGCTCCCTTGTTAAGAAAATGGCCCACAGAGAAAAATACAAATAGTAGAAAAACCTAAGAAAATTTGTGTTGACCTTGTTTGCTACATTGTTGGTTGTACGGTTTGTTGTACAGTGGATTGTACGGTGGACTATATGGCTGAGTCATACATTGTATCACCCCTGTCATGGCCTATATGGCCTATTGTGGGTTGTACAGTGTTTTATATGGGTTGGTTGGCCTGTGGCTGCCCTCCTGTAGCCTATATAGCCACATTTGTGGGTTGCACGACCCTCCCTAGATGTTCCTACAAGCTATATGGCCCTCCATAAAAATTCTCAACCTCCACCTTACTGGTACAACTTGCTGAAATCCTCATGGTTGTAGTATTTTCTTCTCCGGACTGAGCAAGAAATTCTTCTCTTGCTCATCTATGAGTCACTGACTCCTATAGATCATTTATGATCAATGACTCCAATAGATGTCTCTATTTTGATGTGTCTACTTCTCTCACCTTGGTTGCATTTTATAATCTTGAGTTGAGCCCTAACCCTAATCTCCAAAGTGATCAACGGTTGAGATTAGATATCATCTCACTTGAGATCAATGGCTAAGATTCAATTAATTCACTAATTCCAAAAACTTAGGCATTTCATTAAATTAACCTCAATTAATTATAACACGACATTCACTTTGATGATTAATTTATTAAAGTGAATTTCCAAAGTTTTGAGAGGTATTAATGACGATTTCCACATATTAGACACAAACCAATCTAGAAATACATGTTTGAGATACAAACTTCAACACCACTATAGGTGGATCGCTTCTTAGCAATGGTCATGAACAATCAATAAGATATATCAGTGATATCAAAGAATTCATTCGCAATTATTGACACATCTTGAAGTGGAAATATTTGCATCTTCCCACCTTGTACATGATAGGGCGAAATAACATCAGTAATTGATAGTCGGGCTTCAAGTTTCGAAGTCCTATCAATCGAGTATTTACAAGAGAGCATGATCTGGTTTGTGGTCATCCCAAAACCATATATTGGTTTGTGTTTTTCCTTAAACCACGAATTAGTAGAAAACTTACAACTTCGGCTAGACAACGGTTTGTGATTTTCCTTAAACCTCCATTTAGTAGAAGACTTACAAATTCTACAAGACAATAGTTTGAGGTCATCTATAAACATTCATTTGAGATCACTTCCAATTAGAAGATGACACCATCTTCTAGATAACTTAGGAAATGTTCTAGTAACAGTTAAGCCTTAGAACCAAGTTCCATAGTTTGTGGTCTTCCTTAAACCACCACCACCATTTAGTATAATACATAAGTTTCTTCTAGCTATTTGGTTTATGGCCATCCCAAAACCACCATATTTAGAGAGCACATTCAACCATTGGAAACTATCCACTTTCATATTTCAGCTCTCTTCTTGGACTCACATACACCCTTTTGAATTAAGGGGGGAAATGTTAGAAACCTAATCCATTAGGATTATGGTATTAGTCACTTGTGAAGGAATATGAAACGTCATTTTTCAGCTCTCTTCTTGGACTCACATACACCCTTTTGAATTAATGGGGGAAATGTTAGAAACCTAATCCATTATTATTATGGTATTAGTCACTTGTGAAGGAATATGAAACGTCAAGCGATAGTAAAAATCATCAGGAGTCCAAGAGACCTATTGGAAGATGAATCCAAAGGTCATTATTATGTTGATATAGTGGTATAGATTCATCATCATTTATTATAAATCCGAGTAAGTAAAATTATGAGGCACAGGCACAATATGTGCAGAAGTAGTCTTGAAATTGTCTAATAAGTCCTACAAAAATCAAAGCAATAAAATGTCATACTCACAAATAGAAATTGGTTCTTTTGGTCATGATCACTCAGACTTGATCATCTATGGTAGGGAATCAAATCACAAGTAAATTATTTAATTCTTCAAAGTGTGTCTACTTGCAAATGCACTATGTTTTAGTCAACCAAGATTGAAGGCCAACAAGGGTTAATTTGAAATGTGAGTTAAAAGATTGAATAAAAGGTAAATTTAAATAAGGAAATCAGTTGATAAGACAAACAAAAAGGAATTGCAGACATAGTTCAACTCTAAGTATATTCATGTGATGATTATTTGTATGGCCCATAAGATAAAAGTCAATAACTTGTGTTGTTTTCTTTAGCATCTATATCTGGAATAGTCATAGATCACATAGTCAAAGTAACATTGTCTACAAACTAATTAAAATGAATTCGTATTCTACAAGAAATCAAAACAGAGCATGTAATTCTACAAAAAATAAATGCAAGTAATAAAGGAAACTTTTAGAATCACCTACAGAAAGATAACATAGACTAGGAGGGCCTCTTGGAATATGTTGTTAAGGAAAACTCAGACTGTGTGAAAGATCTAACTCATCAATTAAAGAGAAAACTCCATTGTATTAATGCTTCTGTACAATTCAGCAGTTACAAGAAATTATGGTTCATAATCACAATATTCTTACTCACATTTCCCTTTGTATTGTTCTTTGACGATATATTTATACAAAATATTCAATAATGAAATCCCCAATCCTAGAACTAACCAATCAAATTCAAGTTGGATTGTACACATTAACAAAATTGAAAATCGGATGTTACGAGAAAATCTGGGAAATTGTGTTCTGAAGAAACGATCATAAAGCCCACATCTTGCACTTTTTGGAGAATATTCCACATTTGTCACCTAAATGGAAACGTTCTCGACAAAACCCATGTTCTAGATTTTCTATATTTTCCATTATATGCTCGCAAATTACTTCTAAATATCACTACCTGAAAATTACAGATTATACTTTGTTTTACAAAACTGATTACAGGAAAATCTTTAGATCTTCATTCTAGCGTTGAAAATGACTTATCCATGATTCTGTGGATTTAATCCTTGATATTTTTCTTTAACTAGACCTTCTTCCTCGCTCCTAGTATCGAATTCTTGATTCTTTGAGCGAACTAGTGGATTTGTAGCTAACTCCGTGGATTTCCAGTAATATTTGTTGGCGGATTTCTAGTAATAATTGTCTGCAGATTTCCTGTAATAATTGCATATTTATTTTAACTATCATTGACCAGAAGGTACCAACTATTATGCATATGGTGGACTAGGTAAATCACCATCTCCTAATGTTAATGAAGTACCTCCATGTGGAATTTTCCCTTATGAGCGAGCGAATGTATGTTAATCACCAATTCCTGTAATAATTGGTAAAACAAGGTTAATTCCTATAATTACTTAATCTCAAGTAGTTTTGGTGAATAAATGACTTCTAATACTATTTAAAATCCAAAACTAAGAGTTTCATAAAAATAACAACTTATTACCTTATTTATGCTAATTGTGTCATTATTCAGGTGAAAGTAGACAAAAGGAGGGGTTTTAGATAATAAACAAATTAGAGGTGAATGGGTTGGGTAAAAAGGGTCAAAACTAGCACCCAATAGTCACACCAATTGTATTTATAGATGTATCATATCAATGAATAATGCATTCCATGCTTAACTCCATTATGCGCATTATAACAATGTCAAGTCTTAATTATTAAACACATGTAAGAGGGTTTGTGTAAAAAGTCACATCCCATAGTTATAAGAGCATGGGGACTGAGTACAATCAATTTTGGAGAGTGAGAATCAGATTTCATGGGTAAAAGGGAAATTTGAATGGCTACTGTGAGCAGTTTTTAACTGCAGTTTCTGGAGTATCATTGGGGTGGAGTGCGTTGAAGCTTGAGATCATCCATAGTAGGCATTGTGGGCAGCTTGTTGGAGCTATTTGTAAGGTAGCTAGAGAGGTAGTAGGGGGGCCCAGAGGGCCCATAGTAATAATAGTGGAGGTCATTCAATGTAAGGTGGACTAGGTCCACTATATTATTAAATAAGGCCCACTATGGTAGTTAGATATAATAAATGTAAGAGGACTTCGTAGAAGGTTCTACTTCTAGAAGATTCCTCCTCTAGAATGTTCTTAGGTGATGGTAGCACTATATAAAGGGGTTCAAGCAATGTAATGGGACATGAACAGAAGCATTGTATTTGGAGCGGTAGCTCAATAGGAGGATGCCCCCTCGAAGAGGCAAGTGAACAGGAGAGGATCCCTTCCATAATAGGATCCATTGTATGGTGTTGCCCTACCTCAAGGGTTTGATATAATAAAGTGTGGTTTCTTATATCTCGTTTTGTGGATCTATTGTGTATTCAGTATTTGTGGTGATTATATTGGTAGATCTATTCAGGTTCTCAACAAGTGGTATCAGAGCATTTTCCTTGGGCAGAAATTGTGGGCAAATATTTTGTATTTTTGCAGATATTTTTTTTTTTTTCGGAGAAGAAAAAAGAGGACCGCGACATTCCAGACATTTTCAATATATTTTTGTACAAAATTTGCAGAAAAGGGTTGTATATCTGAGTTCCTCTCAGAAAAACACCCAATTTATAAAAAAAAATCGTCCGAAACGGAGTCCGGAARGTCAAGATATTGAGGTTTTAAAATCTGCAATTTTTCAGGGTTTTTTCTGCGGACGGCGGCGTGATTTATTTTTATTTTTGTAGCATTTGGAGGCTGAATTTGCCCAAATAAATTACAAATCTGAGTTATTCTCACAATTTCACCTAATTTCAAAAAAAAAATCAGTCGAAACGGAGTCCGGGAAGTGAAGTTATGAGCATTTTAAGTTCAGCAGATTTTTAGGGTTTTTTCAGAAAAAGCCGCGATTTTCTGCCGAAACTTATTGGGTCAATTTTTTTGAGTTTTTTCATGAAGGCTATAGGAACGAAGAGTTCATAGGGTGCTCAGATGGCTATTTCGTCTCAAACCTTGAAAGAAATGCTTGAATCATTCAAAGCCCAATTGGATGACAGATTGGATGCATTTGCACATGGCCTCACAGACAGCCTCACAAATAGTCTCACAGATGGCCTCAATGATAGTTTTCGTAGTATTCAAGA
>JASDQU010108116.1:32647-62688 GCA_032191745.1 Picea mariana
CTTGAGGAAAACAATGCTTACCCATTGACCGTTCTCCCAATCACCTCCCAGGATCCCCTGTATTCTCACATTTTTCACTGCGACAAAGATATCCTGGAGGAACACACTACCCATGATTTCCCATGGAATGCACTCCATCATCGAGGGTTTTTCCTCTTAGAGGAGGCCTTTCATCCTCCTACCCAAACCTTCATGTGCACAATTGGAACCAAGGATTTTATTCCTCCAGGGCATATAGACTGGTTCAACAACCCTATCCCCACCCCATATAATTTTGAAGAAGGAAACATGGCCAACATCTCCTCCACCGTCAAAATTGACATTTCCATCAAACCGGGAATCGTAGAAGAAATCACCATTGGCGCTGCATGCTCCCTTGAAGAAATCACTGCTTACAAATCTCTCTTTCAGGAATACCACGATATTTTTTCCTGTTCACATATGGAGATGCCTAGCCTCGATCCTTCTATCGTCAAACATAGAATTGACACATGGACCGATGTCGCCCCAGTTCGTCAAAAGCAACACCCTCTTCACCCATCTAAAGTTGTGGCTATCAAAGAAGAAATTGACAAGTTACGTGCTACTGGGTTCATTTACCCCATTGTTTACACTTTATGGGTCTCTAACCCCATCCCAGTTAACAAGAAATAGGGCATTATTCACGTCTGCACTGATTTTCATGATCTCAACCACACTTGTCCCCAAGACAACTTTTCAACCCCTTTCATCGACTAGATCATCAATGATTGTGTCGGCCACGAGGCACTGTCCTTTATGGACGGGTTCTCTGGCTACAATCAAATCCAGATCCATCCAGCAGATCAGTATAAAATCGATTTTACTACCCCTTGGGGTACCTTTGCTTATTGTGTCATGATTTTTTGACTCAAGAACGCAGGTGCTACTTTTCAATGGGTCATGACCTATGTTTTCCATGATCTTGCTCGCATCATCCTTGCTTATTTGGATGACCTCACTGCTCAATCCAAAAATTGAACTCAGCATTTAGACAACTTATGCATCATCTTCCAACGATGTCGCTAGTACAATATCCACTTGAAACCCCTCAAGTGCATATTTTTCATCATGATTGGACGCCTCCTTGGGTTCATTATTTCCCAACACGGCATCACAGTGGACCCCCTCAAGGTCCAAGCTATTACATAAATTCCAACACCTAGGAATCTACGCCAACTACATGTTTGATCTATCATCTGTGTTATTGACATATGCATCATCCACCAGCCTACTACATCGATTACGTTGATGATGCCAGCCGCCAAACCAAGAATCTCACTTCAGTCGCTTGGGCCCTCTATACCCCCTCACATATACTGCTCCACTCCAGTGGCATATGTTTGGGCTCGGCCACCAACAACCAAGCTGAATATGAAGTCGTCATTGGTCTCCTCACTGAGGCCCGACACCGCCACATTTGTCACCTTAGCGTTCTATTAGATTCCCAGCTTGTCGTCCTGCAGCTCAACAATGTATATCAAGTTCGCGATCCTTGCCTCTTTCACAAATCCCTGCAAGTTAGACTATTATCTCGCAACTTTGATTGAATCACATTTACACATATTTCAAGAAAATTTAATCATGTAGCAGATAGCATGGATAACCCTGTATTAGATTAGCATTTATCACATTAAACATCATTTTATACATAAGCACCATACATTTGTCATAACACATGGCACAGAAATCATAAGCATAAAAACATGGAAACATGAATGATCCAAAAAATATGTGTCCATATATATATAATCAAAGTGTCATAAGTGTTTAAAAAATATACATATACATCTCTCATAGGCTAATGAGTCCCCCCGCCCCTATAGGTACAAAAATGGGTATCCACTACCCTATAAAAAATGGGTATGAACTACCCTATACAAAATGGGATCCCAAGCCTATATATACAAAACTCGACACTCATGGTGCCCCCAGATCTCCCCCCCAGGTCCTCTCTCAATTGGAGGTACCCCACCATTCGAGGGTCGTCCAGGTCCAGGAGGCATTCGCCCAGTCATCGCTGCCCCCGCTACTGTCACTCAATGGATTAGGATCTGCCACTCCGTCGGTACGCCCACGCACTGCTCCAGGAGCTCGTCGTCCTGGATATGGGCCCACATGCCCTCAGGTACGCCCTACAACACCCACTCGAAGTGGTGGTGCAAGTCCTCTATCATCCCTTTGGCCTATGCCTGTGGCTCATGTGTTGGTCCAGCACCAGTGTCATTTTGTCTCCACCTCTGTCCTACCCTCGGCTTTACAGTTGACAGTCGCACTAGTCCTCGGCGAGCTGGCTCCCTGACCATCTTTGCCTCTCGACCTTAGGGTCCCACATCTACAAAACAACACCAAAGATAGTATCAGCATCCATATATACATATATCATCAATGCTAGCTATCAAAATCACAAAACATAATCCAAAAACATACCTCTCTGATCCCAATCCTCCCCAAGAGGTAGCATCATATCTAGGTCATGTCGGTAGTCCATACCCGTGTATGGATAATTCACTATCACCTATGGAATATGTCGCCATACTCATGCCACCGTGGTCATGAAGTAATGGCCACCCTATCCACCTCCATCTCGGGACAACACATGGGCCCACTGCATCAGTGACGGCTCTCGTGGTACCACGAGCTCGAGCAATATCCTTAGGCACAACAGAGGCACCCTCTCCAGAAACCAAGCCACCAGAATGGACCCAAAATCGAAGTCACTGGATTCGGATTGTCGACATCGGTTCACCTATCCCATCATATGGGTGTGCAGAAGCAAACCCCAGGCAAAAAGGTCCCCATCGAGGACATGCTCCACTATCCTCAGCTGAACCACTGATCCGTTGAGTCCCCAAGGATCCATAGATCCTCACCACCATAGCGGTGATGCACTCTGTTAGAAGGTGATCGGTCGCCTCAATATGGATAATCGAACATGATATCAGATCTGGCCTTGAGCAATGGAAAATTGCCAAGTCACCCACTCGCTCGTCCCTTGGAAGTTGGGGGTCAATAGGAAGGGACATCCCACAGAATGGGATCCCCGTCAAAAAATACACATCCTCAATGGTCAAGAATGTCAACTATTTTCCTCTCACTATGAAGCACTGCAGATCAGTGCTCCACAGCACAATCAGATACTGAAGTAGGAAATCATGCGACCATATCAAAGGGAATTCAAAGAACTTGAGAAACCCGTAGGCTTCCAAGTGTCTCTGCACACTCAGTTGTTGTCTCACCACGTCCCATAGATGGTCCCAGTTGCACTCTCTTCAGTGCACTGGCATCGTAATATCTAGAGTATGTTGATCACCCACATCCACACAAAAACACTTGATCAGCCTCATCATCCATAAACAACATAAAAAATTCAAAATTTTCAAACCCCTTAGCCTTGCCTACAGTGCGCGGCTTTCACCCAGACAAGTGTGCACATATGCGTGCTTGTTCTTTTCACAGTTGTGCACTAATGCACAGTTGTCTGAGAAATAGTCGTGCATCAGTGTGCATCTATCACCCAGACAGGTGGGCACATGCGGGCGCATGTTCTTTGTACAGCTGCGCACTAATGCGCAGCTGTCTAAGAAACAATTGCGCACATTGTGCAGCTGTCAGTCATACATGCGCGCATCTCATGCACTTCTGTATTTCCCTCACCTGCACCCACATGTGCAGTTGTGTCAAGCACATACGCACACTATGCACTGGAAAAGGGATTATACTTACGCACATGTGTGTGGGTATTCCTCCTTTTCCTGTACAATGGTGGGCCCCTACCCAAAAAATCTCTTGTACGGACCTTCGTACAGTCCCTACCTACATTCTAAGAATTTCACACAATGCAGGAGGATAGGACCACTAACCTTTCTTTCACCACTACCATATCGGTAGCCTCATGCTCCTGTAATCTCCAAATCTCCTCAACACACTCTCGTCAATTCAGCTATGGTGACAGGTATAAATGAGGTGGCATTGTGGGCCCACCAGCCATATATAGCCCCTTTTTCCCAACTTCCACACTCTTTTACAGGAGCCCAGAGCCTATGTTTTCTGATCCATTCTCATCCACAAGATCCTGGTCCTGCCATCTACACATTCACATTCCCCGGGTCATCATCTGAACTTGGCCCCGGAGGAGAATTTTTCTCACGTCACGTTCAGGTATGCATGCTCATGTTCATTTTTTTCAAATAACTGCTATATGTTATTTATCATCAGATATTGTTCACTTTAGGTATTTGGTTTTCATGTGTTCAAGTACTTGTTCTGCAATTTTACAGCCCCTTCAGGTATATGTTTGACATTGGCATGTAATTATTCCCTCTGTTAATCCATTGCATCTCCCAGTCATACCCTCTGACATTTACCTTTAGGGTCCTTACATATGGCTCTACAGTACCGTTACCTCTACTGCATTTGGGTATTATCACCTGGTAGCAATCTCCCCCACATGAGTTGTCCCATTTGTAGTTCCCCTTGGCAACTTGACATTCATGTTGATTTCACCCCTAGAGATGGGACTCCAAATAGTCTTATGAACTTCCGAGAATGAACCCCGTACTTCTTCTCATCATATTGCTAGATTTCCCAATGGACTCCTAGGTCATATCATCTCAGTTCTATTGATTGCACCTTCACATTATCATTATCCTTCCATATCATCCACCATCAGTTTTCCCATATGCATATTGTCCTCCATTCACTTACCTAATACAGAAACCCACCCATGGGGCCCCCACCCTCCACCAGTTTTCTTCCAGAAACTTGTACCTTAATAGGCGAAGCCATCTTTCATTGGGGCACCCATTTCTGTATCTATATACTCAACCCAAATTATTCTTTATTTCTTTGGTAATTGTAAAAAACCTTTGTTTCCAACATTTATTTAGCTTTGTTTGTTGTCACCCTTGATGGCCTTCTTTTTTTCTGGCAAAGAAACCCATGCCGCCTTTGGATGGGGCATCCTCTCTCTTTTCATACCGACATCGTTCACAAAACCCAAGTATCCCAAGCCCATACACCCATGATCTCTTTGTTTGTCCACTTTGTTAGCCTCTAGAACAGTTTAACCCCGTATCTAGTTGTCCCCATGACACTAGATCCAATTTTATGGTTGTTGCCAATCATCCTTAAAAATTTCCCCAACCAAGGGAAGTATTGAGTCTCCCCAAATCTTGACTTCGTTCATGTTACCCATCAGTACCTGATATCATCTCAGTGGATTTCACGAAGCCCTTAGCTTCTTGGAGTCGCGTCTCTCTTTCTATCGACATCAGTACAGTTCGCAGAAGGGCAACAGTATCTTGACTCTCATTACCTTTACAATGAGGACTCTTGAATGGCATGGAGAGAATCATCATTGCTCTATGATTCTGTTGACCCCCATAACATTTGACTTCAGAAAACTCTCATGTTACGGTGGGTCTTACTTTGAAACTATTACAGTTGTTTCATACCATCCGAAGACCTCTAAATTAGTTAGGTCATCAATGCCTACGATTCATCAACAATTCTTACAGTCGTCCTTGCCTCACTTCAAAGTCCATTCACCATTCAAAAATGTCATATGCCATTATCAACTGCCCCTGAGGGCATCGTAGTTATCTACATCAGCATACATCTTCAGTTACAGTATCACATTTTGGTTGCATGACACGAGCATGGGGCATGCCCACCTCGTTTGTACATGGATTTTATTTTTTCTCCCTAGAGAAAGGCTTGGGTCCCACAGTTTTCGCTCTCCCTTTGATGGATCTCTCTTGCAGTTCCTCTCTTCACTCTTTATTACAATGGCACTCTCAACAAAATAAAGATTGGTGTATTTCAGCTATACGTATGCTCCTAACCTCACATATCAAGGGGCATCTATTATCACTGAAAAATCGTTTACAACATCACACACAAATGGTTAAAGAAACACATCAATGCCAATATCAATTAGTACACATACAACACTGAAATGCATTTCAAAAGGAAAAAACTATGCAAAATTTTAAAATGTGCAAATTCACCATAGGAAGTGCACGCACAGTGAGCAGTGTGTGCGAGCCAACACAACCCTCAATGCGCCAAGTGCACGATTGTGTATGAGAAAATTCACACACTTCTATGAATGGTGCATTTATGGATCTTTTCGTCCCCTCAACCACTTATGTACCAACACCCAACATGATTTGACCCTCATCTCTGAGCAAAATCCGAATGGGAGGTTGGTCAAGGACTAGAGGGTGCCCTAAAAGGCCCCTTGTTCACATTATGAACCAATTACATTTTTTCATGTATGAATGCTATAAATAAGAGCCATGGGTGCACTAAGAAACCAAGATCTTCATAGTATTGTTATGTTGCAATAATTCTCCCTTGAGAATCCTCTTTTCTCTTTGGAGACTTCAAGCATCATTGCAATAGGCCATTCTAGTCACCTCTTGAGGGAATAGGCATTTTTGTTCTTCACCATTTGTCATTTCTTCCATTGTATGAAGAGCTCTCCATTAGGTAACTCAAGATCCCTCCAAAGGAGGAAGAGGGGAATTATAAGTCCCTATTTTTCTCTACGGTGTTTTGCCTACTAATCTATTGATCCATTGATAGCATTATGTTGGTCATTGTTTGATTTTCATGGTTCTAAGTTTCTCATGCTTTCTAACATTTATTTCTTAGTTGTTTTAGTTTATTTCTATGTTTATACATGTGTTTGGTTTGTTTAACCCACTCACAAACTACTGTCTTGTCTAGTAGTCTCATCTAGACATGCAACTTTTGTTGTTTTGCTCACCCAAGTGACAAAACCAACACAACAAACATGCTACACTAAAAACTGACAAGAGGAGCTAGTTGGAATAGGTGGGTGGCCACCAATATACACCTAGATCAATCTTCCCCCCTTAGGAAGAAATGGTCTCGATTGTGTTGAGTGACCAGAGAAGAGGGAAAATCATTTTTTGAATCTGAAGCTTGGTGAGTTGTGTGCCTTGTTCGAGAAGTTATTTTTCTTGGCTTGTGGAAGATTGTCACAAACTTGTTGTTGGAGGGGTTGAATCTGTTCCACCAACCTGTTGTCTCTGGATTGGATGGGGAATTGTGTAGGCACCATTGTAGGTGAAAAAACAATATCTTTTGTCTCTTCGACAATCTGTTTTTCCTAGATAGAAGGTGTTGAGGCTGCAGTGGTTGTAGCATCCTTTGAACAGACTATGAAGAGGATGAATTTTGTAGTATGAGAGATTACCTTGTTGTGTTTTTTTGGTGGAGCAGTAGTCGAAACTACCTCTGATATCCTATATAGCTGACTTCCCAGAGTAATAATGACACTACGGGGTCTAGACTCATACATAGCATGACATTTCCACATATATGGTTGGCCCAAAACAACATCACAGACATCAAGAGGGGAAATATCACACACTGCCTCATCCTTGAAGGGATGGCTTCCATAGGACAGGAGACACTGATGGTTGACGCGAAGATATCGTCCTTGGTGAAGAGACTCGATATTGTATGGCTATGGGTGTGGTGTTGTTGACAACCCCAATTTTTTGACGACCTTAGCTGAGATGAGGTTCTTCTGGTTGTCGTTATAAATAATGAAATGCAATGGGGCCCACTTCACCCACATCTATGAATGGAAGAGGAACTCCCCCTCTTTAGGATCTACTGGTTCTTCTAGCTGAATTGTTGTGGTTGCGGCAGTAGCAGTGGGGTCTACGTCAATGATCTGTCTATTTTCAATATTTCCTAGATCGGATTCTGAATCATGATTTGGATCCATGTCTTTAACCTCATCCACTAATGATTGTTTCGAGCAACATTCATCGGTGTTGTGCTAGGGGATTTTGTGGAAGTCACACCACTTCCCAGTGGCATTCTTTGTCTTTACTTTACCCTTTTTGTCATGTGTCTTGGACTAGTTGTCTAGAGGTTGTTGGTTAGGGTTGTCTTTACTGTGCTTTGGTTGTTTCATATTTGCAGACCCGAATTCCCATTTGTTCTGGTGCCTAAATTTCTTCTCGGTTTTGACATCATATCGATAGGCATCTCTCAATGATGAGATGTCTAGGAAATCCATTTTGGTTTGGATGTACCTATGCAGATCCCCACGGTATTTTAGAACCAGATGTTGCTCAGAGCCTTTGATACCCAGCTTGGTTGGAAAGGTATGGAAACTATTTGTGAACTCTGGCACTGTTTGTCTCTTCTCTTTCCATAGTGTGGTCCATCTCATGTACCGGTCTTCATAGTTATCAACAGTATAGTATTGTTGTTTGACCACATCCACAAAAAAATCCCAAGTGGGCTCGCCCCATATATTCCATATTCCTCTGTGGAACTTTTCTCCTAGTAAGTTTCCCACCAATATTTGACATGGGGGAGAGCCTTGAGGAGTGCGAAGGTGATCTTTTCTCTGACAGAAAAATTTTGAACAGAGAAATAATCTTCTAATAAATTTAACCATTTTTCTAGGGCATTTGCATCTATCTAACCTTCAAATATGGGAATATCAAAATTAAATTGTACCTTGAAGGGAGAGGTTCCTCCGAAATGGTCGCTTGATAAAGATGCGCTTGTTGCTATCAGTAGGCGTTGAATAATGTGTGCAAAATTGATCCAGATTCAGATCCATGAGCTTGATGGGGCTCAGAAAGGCCTAAAACTTAGTGTTCTCATAATGGCTTCAAAACAAACGTGTGTGTAGGCCTCGTCGATATGAACCCAACGCAACTTGAACGAGCTCAAACGGACGTTGTATGCTCTTGATATCGTGTTTTGTTCGAAAAGTCAACATGTCAACAGTAAAAAAAAGTCAACGTTGATGTTAGCATGACATCATGATGATGTCATCATGCTGACATGGAATAGGTACAGATGACAAGTTGTACAGTTGATGTGGACCAACCAGGAGGTGACATGTGTCATCACTAAAAGGGTGACATGTGGCACGCTCGTACAGGTGGTCGGTACAGTCAGTGGACACATGGCGGATAGGTGTGCTGATGTGGTGGTTGCTGACTGGACAAAGGTACGGACATGTGGACCATCTGGAAGATGAAAAGTAGCAAGGTATTGGAAAATGTTTTCATGCCACGTGACCCAGACGTGGGCTTCCATGTGGCACCTGATTACTGGTTCATTTGTTTTGTTGCAAAAATTGTTGAGTTTGCCATATTTGAACTCGAGACCTCGATGGGAGGAAATGCCTTGGAGAATGAATGGATAGCCATCGTGCCATGTTGATTCTTGTGGTATCATAGCCACTTTATATTATATAAAGTGTTTTCAAGTGATAAATGGGAGCGAAAAGGGCTGGGGCTATGCCCCAACCCATGGATTTATGCTTTCCCATATGTTTACACCTCAGTTAATGGATGTGCGGGAAGCTTCCACAAAAGTGATAAGCCCCGAGAACGGGGGCTAAGGAGTCAACCCCTTACGATATGACTGGAGCTTGATACCTGATGCGTAAGGTTAGGGATGGCCCCGAGTTTTATGGGGTTTGATATGACCTCCTTTTTCGGTAATGGGGCTAGCGCTTGGCCATATATAGTTGCATATGACTGAGTTAAGAGGAGTGTGCACCTATGTTGGGGGATTATGCCCATATCTTGTTAGAAATGGGTTTTACACTATAGTTTAGTGATTTTCTCACTAAGTTTTGGGCAGTTTTGGTTATTTTTCCATATCTTTATGGATATTGGGCCAAATTGAGTGCCACGAAAAGTGGGATGTTGGGATTTTATCCCTCTACCTCATGTATATATAAACCAAGCCATTGTGAGGTTTTAAGAAAGAAAGAATCAGAAAATAAKCTTGAAGCAAGTCGAGGAAGAACTTGCCAAGGTCAATTAGTCTTGAGCAGTGCAAAGTAGCTGAGATTTGGAGGCAGTTTCTGGGAGTTATACTACTCCTTTTTCAATGTTGTTTGTTGTGTCAAGATTATGAGATAGAGCATAATATAGTTGATTCATTCATAGMACTATATGATTTGATTATAATACATATTKTCATCATTGAAATGTTGAATAGGGAAAGCCTCCCTCACTGAAGACAAAGGCCCGGAGGCGTAGGTGAGATTTCCGAACTCTGTTATCAACTTCTTGTGTACAATTGGTTGATGGTTTGTTTTCTTTGTGTTCTATGTTATTGCTCTTAATTCTTTAAGTCTTTGTCGTTTTCATATTCACATGCACCGTCAGAAAAAGGTCTTGATAAAATTGAGGTCATAGTGTGTAATTGCTAAGCTTTGATTTTTGGATCAAAAATTCTCCATCATTTCATCCCTCTGTCGTGCGAGAGATTACTCAAGCAATAGGTTAATAGAATATTATGCTCCATAGTTTTTCTTTTCTGTCGCCATTGAGGGTTTCTTGGGCATGTGAGAGTGATTGTTCTCAAGAGATACAAACTAGAGACCCAGTTCAGACCTCTTCAGGGAAATGCGTTGAAAAACGATCAAGAGTGGTCTGATCTAATACCATTGATCCAGATTATTTTTGGAACGAAATGAAAGAAAATAAATTACAATGAAATACTGATGGAAATTCCCATAAACAGAGAAATACAACAATACTTGATTTCTATTAATGAAAGAATTGTAAAGAGACTGTAAAAATACAAAGTGCAAGTCTCGCTAGAATGGTGGCAACTTATCTCTAATAAGATATGTGATGGCTATGCTCATTTGCAAGAATATGATTACAATGAGGCTCTGCATGCCTTTTTATGATAAACATGAATGCCAAAACCCTAGATATCCAAAAAGATAACCCTAGGAGATAAAACACCAAAATTCATGTGGGCCCCATTTGGGTAAGTTAGTAGATTAACTTCCCAAAGTCGTAAATTTTCCATATGATCTTTGTTTTAGGCGCGTGATAACTTGTTGGAAATGTCTTTTCAAGAACTATGCATTATGTTGTCAAACTATGACTCTGTTTACATTTTGACTATGATAGGAAAAAAAAACATTGTTCAGGGCCCCAAAACGGCCCTGGAAGTATAGCAAGATCTGTTGACATGAAAACATGCAAGATAAGTCAGTTGGATTAGGTGGGAGGCCACTAGTATCCATTTGGAATATGTGTAGGGATTCATACAGCCCCAGAAGTGTAGAACACACAATTACAAAGAAGTACAGAAGAACGTGTTGCACTAAAAACTGACAAGAGGAGCCAGTTGGAACAGGTGGGTGGCCACCATTATCCACCTGGATCAATGAGGTTACTCACTTTTCTTTTTAGGTTTTTGATGATACCCTAATATATGTTTCAGAAGGTGAAGAAGAAAGGGAATCCTTGGACGAGATAAACCTCTGTATTATGAAGCTGAAGATGTAGGGGAAAGTCATGAGGACGAGGCACTAATGCTTGCTCTTCCATTTGATGAAGTCATCCAAGTCTTTGAGGCTCCTGCACAAGAATAAATGAATACGGTAATTTTTTTCCCTTTCCAAGATTTTGAAGATTCTTTGTTTTGTGATTTGGAAAGTGAAGAAGTGTTAGAGGAGCCCTTGGATGTTTTAAACGCTTCGTATTATGATAAAGGTAATGACATGGTTGATAATATTTATGAGTTCATACATGTCAAGAAATGTAAATGGATGTGATTGGTTATGATGGGGATCCCATTTACGACATTGAGGGTCATTTCCAAATGTTGAATCTACAACTATCATATGAGGTTACTACTAATTTTGACATTTGAAAACAAAGAGATGATGTAGTTACATATGTTTTCCAAGCACCCAAGGGTGACTTAGTTCTATGTTCTTCTGGTGATTTTCAATCATACCTTGAGGATTTTGATGAGTATTCCTTTGAGCACTCAGATTTATTCTATGAATAATATTATCAACCATCGTTTTTCTCAGATATTGATAAGAGTAAGGACGTTTCTTTCCTAAAGCAGGATACTTGTGACAAGGTTTTCCAGCTCCCTTCGATTACTTTACCTCATTTTGTCACTAAGGATGCAGTTGGGAAACATGTCCCTTGTCCCAATTTTTCTCTAGGGAAGACCCTTCTTTTAGAATTCAAGGGAAGGTTGAATAGCTTAAGAAGAAGTTTTTTATCTCAGTCTTTCATCTTTCCCTTAAAAAATTGCCAATCATCCTTTAGGTTCTTTCTAGTCCCTTCCCAGACCTTAGGATGTGATGATGTCCAAGGTAGCCAACCTTCAAACTCTTTGAGTCAGTGTTTTGATCCTTTGATTTTTCATGATCCTTTTTTGAGATGGATTGAGCGCTTTCCTAGAAGTGTAACTTGGCATAATTTTGTCCCTCCCTCCCACGTCCATGAGCTAGACTTTACGACTTCCTATGATATGATGTATGCTCTAACTCGTGTTATTTTTGTGCTTGACTCGTCATTGTTTTGGTTTATGATGAATCACAGAGGCATGTATTATGAGGTATTGCTAGGATGGTTTCACTGGTTATATGACTACACCTAGAATTCAACCAACAGGTAAGTAGAGGTAGGTAGACATTTGTATCCATTGTATATACCGTTTTCATATCATGTTAGCATAGGTGTAGTTGCATTTTCATGTTGTCTTGTTTCATTATGTATATATGTATGCTCATTATTTTATGCTAGGCTAGAGATGCTCTTATTTGTCTATTTTATCATATATTAACAAGGGGTGATATCACCACCCTAGGGATTACTAATATCCTTTGTTGAGATCTAGTAGGCACATGTCATACCAGAGATTTTGAGGTTCTCATGCGCTCTACGATGAGCACATGTCCCCGAGTTGGAGCCAAACGTTATCCCCTAGCCTAGGGATACTAAGGAGATAATGTATCGAGGCCCACGGGTCTTAGAAATGGAGGACCAAGAGCCGGACGACTTGATCATGGCCCGGAAGGGCCCCTCTTTTCTTCAGTGTAGTCCATTTATCACCAGCAGTGGTATCCATCTGATCCGAAAAGATCTTTTAAACGACAATGGTTGAGTTATCTTACATGTATTAAATTAACCATTTAGGAAATGAAAGAAAGAGGAAGAATTCAAATAAACATAGCATCCATATAAACATCTACAGATATGAACATAAGCATGAAGAATAGCAAACCATAGAACACCAAAGTGATAATGGAGTTCGACAATCTCGCCTACGTCTCTGGGCCTATGTCTCAGTGGGCTTTCTTATTTTTGTTCGAAGATTTTCAAGTACATCATGAAAGTGCCAATGGATTAAAAAAATGAGTTGGTCGTGTTCTACCAGATCTTAAGAACCCATCAAAACTGACGGCACCCAAATCGGATGAACGAAGCTCCCAGAAATGGCCTGCAAAGGTGTGTTCCTCAATAGCTTCCCTACATGACAATGGCTTTGGCTCAAGATTTATGCAGCATAAACCTGCTTTGAACCTCCTCCAATGGATTCAAGAACCCTTGGTTTATATATACCTAAATCTGGTAACAACCTCCCAACTTCTCCCCAAGATTTGGCCTCAAAAAGGGCCCAATATCTCCCAAAAAAGGGMAAAATTCCACAAATATGTTGAGAAAATCAACAAAAAATCATACCATATAGTTTTAAAACCCACTATATGAAAATACTAGGGTGCATACCCTTTATCTCCATGCCCCTCGTCATATGGGTGCATCCAAGTGTCCAAGGGYTGGTTGGTGCGCTAGCCCCCTTGATTTTTAGCCCTCAAAATCCGTCCCTCAGTCACGTGGCCAAAAATGGAAACAGCGTGGTTACATGGTAGTCGGCGCAAYTGGAGGGAACCGGGAGCTAGTCCGCCAATAATGCACGTGCCATCAATAATAACATGGATGTTATAGTGCCGAGTCTGGTCATGTGGTGTGGTAGATGTATATAGAACCGGGGTTGGGGCTAGACCCTAGCCCTTTCCTCGTTTGCTCGGACACAATTGCAAACTCAAATACAAATGGTGTCATTTAAGGTTAAGTTCCACCAGGTAGGCAAACTGGTAACCCAGCCTACACGAAATATTGGTGCCCCAAGGAGGTCACGGGTTTGAACCCAGTTAACCCAAACAATTTTTGCAATAAACTTAACCAATGAATGGGTGCCATGTGGCACCCCACCATTTGCCAAAACCAATGCCACGTGTTAATCGCATATTGGTTCAGTTGTCTACCCAGTTTTCATCCCAGTCACCTACCACTATACCTGCCACTGTACCTGCCACGTGTCATATGTCCCTGCCACATCCGCCATATGGACGTTCCACGTGTCACCCTTTCAGTGGTGACACATGTCACTCCCTGATTGGTCCACCTAAACCTATCCACGTCACTATATGGTCAGATGACACATGTCACCTCTAGAGGTTGCCACGTCAACATCCACTATGCCTTACCATGTCATTTCCATATGGCATGTACAATCAGCTACCACGTGGCACTGTACGGACTATACAGTCATCAATTTTTTGTCTGTTTGGAAAAATGAACAGATCGTGATATTGAGAGCATACGACATCCGTTTGATCCCGTTCAAGTTGTGTTGGGTTCGTATCATCAATTCCTACGCACATGTCAGTTCTTAAGAGATTATGAGCACTTTTGAATTTTAGGCCTTTCTAAGCCCCATTTGGCTCCTAGATCCAATTCTGGATCGCACCTCCCCACTAAATACATTTTGGTCCTCCAAAAGGTTACAACAATGAACGTTACTGATTACATACTCATAAGGACAAAAGCAAACACTATGTTGTACAAAAATGATGCTATAACAGGTCATCCTTTCAACATGTGTGATTACATTAATGGAAACAAAAGACAATGAAGATGTGACATCCACTTCTGGCATAACCAAGTGACTGTTTTCTTTCCTTCATGGTGTTCCTCTTGCTTCGCTGGTAATTTCTCTTCCTTGTTGAGTACATGCACAATCCTTTTGTCCTTCTTTGGACAAAGCTCCAGATTAAGCTTCCAACAATTAGTCTTTTGATGTCCACCCCTGTTCCAATAAGTGCAGTGAGTTTTTGGCACCCAGACTTGTTTTCCCTTCTCTTTCTTCTGTTGTGGAGTTGAGTCTTTATGTCATGTCTCCTTCCTGGTCGACATAAACTTCTTGTACAAAGATTGTCTCTTCCAACACTTGGAAACACAATGCTTGGGTGAATGAGAAAAAGTACATGGATACATATTCCACAAGTTTCGGATTACATGATTATGCTTTTTATAATCAAAAAGAGATGTGGAAAAATCATGACCATTATACCTTTCTTGTTGATCTTCACTTTGTTTTGGAGATGACTTGCATTCACTATCAGAATAAAGGAGTGATACGCCATCACCTTTCATGAAGTGTTCCTACAATGACTTAAGCTTGCCATTTGAAGCATTAATTGCTTCCGATGTTTTTGAGAATGTTCCAATCTCCTCTTTGCCATATCCCAATCCTAAATAACGAGGCATTTCCATAACCTCAATGGGATTAACGATACCTTGACCTTTACTTCCAATGCCCTTTACTTCATAACCCATCCTGGTCATCAATTTCAAACCTATACCTTTTGTGTGTCTTTCAAATGCACCAAAACCATCTTGATGGGAACAAGGAGAAATCGATGAATGACTTCCACTGCATACCTCAGAGTTGATTTTTGAATTCGTTATAGAAGGCAATTCCTTCAATTCTTCTTTGCTTTGGTTGTTCTTTGAAGATTTCCCTTGACCTGATCTCTTTCGTTCCAAGTAGTCTTCATACAACACTTTCACCATCTCTTACATGGAAAAGAGAGATTTTCACATATCCTTCTCATATTGAGAAAGTCCCTCTTTAGATGCCATTTTCTCAACTGAGATGAGCTCTTCCCTGGTAAACATGCAAACTCAAATTTCGACCGTCAAATAGCTCTGATACCACTTGATCTGAAAAGATCTTTTAAACAACAATGGTTGAGTTATACTGCATGTGTTAAATTAACCATTTAGGAAATTAAAGAAAGAGGAAGAATTCAAAGAAACATAGCATCCATATAAACATCTACAGATCTGAACATAAGCGGAGTTCGGCAATCTCGCCTACGTCTCCGAGCCTATGTCTCGGTGGACTTTCTTATTTCTATTCGAATCTTTTCAAGTACATAATGAAAGTGCCAATGGATTACAAAAATGACATGGTGATGTTCTACCATATCTCAAGAACCTATCAAAACTGACGGCACCCAAATCGGATGAACGAAGCTCCCAGAAATGGCCCACAAAGGTGCGCTCCTCAATAGCTTCCTTACATGACAATGGCTTTGGCTCAAGATTTATGCAGCATAAACCTGCTCTGAACCTCCTCCAATGGCTTCAAGAACCCCTGGTTTATATAGATCCCAACTTCTCCCCAAGATCTGGCCTCAAAAAGAGCCCAATATCTCCCAAAAATGGGCAAAATCCCACAAATCTGTTGAGAAAATCAACAAAAAATCATACCATATAGTTTTAAAACCCACTATATGCAAATATTAGGGCACAACCCCTTTATCTCTGTGCCCCTATTCATATGGTTGCATCCAAGTGTCCAAGGGTCGGCTGACGCGCTAGCCCCCTTGATTCCTGGCCCTCAAAATCCGACCCTCGATCGCGTGGCTTGGCCATGTGGCCTCACCCTAACTCCGCACGCATCCAATCTGGTGTAGCCCCTTACCTGTTGGCCCTTGGTCACAGGTGTGGCCCATGTGTCCACTGCACATACCTCCATGCACCCGCAATGATTTAGTCATTGGTCCCCAAACTGTTCAAGCTCCTGGTTATGCGCCTGGTCGGCAAGCCAGGCCAGCCAACCGACGTTAACCCCACATAACTCTGCTAACCGAAATACATGTCAGATCACATGCGAATATATGACGTGATCGAGGTTAACACTTATCCACAACTCACGCACCAAAAATGGGAACAATGTGGTTACATGGTAGTCGGCGCAACTGGAGGGAACCAAGAGCTAGTTCGCCAATAATTCACGCGACATAAGTTATAACACGGAGGGTATAGAGTCGAGTCTGGTCGTGTGGTGTGGTGGATGTATATAGAACCGGGTTTGGGGCTAGACCCTAGCCCTTTCCTCCTCTGCTCAGACACAATTGCAAACTCAGATACAAATGGTGTCATTTAAGGTTAAGTTCCACCAGGTAGGCGGGCTGGTAGCCCGGCCTACACGAAAGCTTGGCACCCCAAGGAGGTCACGAGTTCGAACCCAGTTAACCCAAACAATTTTTGCAATAAACTTAACCAATGAATGGGTGCCATGTGGCACCTCACCATTCACTGAAACCAATGCCACATGTCAATCGCCTATTGGTCCAGATGTCTACCCAGTTATTATCGCAATCACCTGCCACTGGACCTGCACATGTCATACGGACCTGCCATGTGTTGTATGGACCTGCCATGTGTCGTATGGCCCTACCACATCCATCATATGAACGTGCCATCTGTCACCCTTTCAGTGGTGACACATGTCACTCCCTGATTGGTCCACCTGTACCTGTCCATGTCACTATATGGTCAGATGTCACGTGTCACCTCCAGAGGCTGACACGCCAGCGTCCAATGTGCCTTGCCACATCAATTGTACGGTTGTACGGCCTGTACAGTCAGTTTCCATGTGGCATTGTATGGACTGTGCAATCATCAATTTTTTGTATGTTTGGCAAAATGAACAGATCGCGATATTGGGAGCATATGATGTTCATTTGAGCCTGTTCAAGTTGTGTTGGGTTCGTAACATCGAGGCCTACGCACACATTTGTTTTGAAGAGATTCTACTTTGATTTTTAGGCCTTTCTGAGCCCCATCTGGCTCTTGGATCCAATTTTGGATCACCATCCCACCATCATGGTCCTGAAGTAGTCGTGAGTCTTACTCCATGAGGTAATGAGTCCAGGTATCATGGTATGTATCACTCTGATATTTTAAAGCACTTGAATATGTTGTATGAATCATTCTTCATTTCATGACGTTTGCTTGGAAATTATGCTTTTTTTCGCGTTCATACCTGGAAGGGTGACATGGTGCCCTATTACGTTGATTTCCCTTTGGGATGGGTTGCCACTGGGTGGGTCTGTGAAAATTCATCATTCGTTTCCCTCCATACTTACCACTTTCCATCTTTATTCCTTTCATCTCCCCTGCCCTTGTTTGGGCATTGGGATTGGCTACGCTAGGAAGGGTTCTACCTTACCTTGTGGGAAGAAGGGGCTAAAGGCCCAGAGGGTAAAAGTAGCTGGAAAGAGTTAAAAGCCAATGTTGAAATCTTTGAGATGCTTCACCCAGGGATCCTTGAGAAAGCAATGAAAATATTCTCAGTAAGAAAAGGGGACCCATAAGATAATATAAACACTCAAGGTATGAGTTGATGGATAGGGGATCTCATCATGAGCCAGCCTATTATGACCATGGGCATGTAGCGGTATGACATTACCATCTATATGGTCACCAAACCAAGTTAGAGGCTCTTGGTGACATAGCCAAGAGAAAGGGGGTCTCATCACGAGCCAGCCTTCTCATTTCCGTGAAATTTTTGTGGATAACGTTGTCACCTCTAGTCATCAAGCCAGGACAATGGCCTTCAACTATTCCCTTGAAGCACAAGAGAAAAAGATCAAAAGAATTAAAGCTAAGAATAAAAGGCAATAAATGAGCTAGGAAACAATTGCATTTATGACAAGGTGCAGCTCGCCCTCCACAAAGGCACCTACAGGTAAGATTTTACATTTCCCTGTTATTACATGCACCTCATGCCCAAACACTTACCCCATGCCACCTCATACACTTACATGACTTGGACTAGATCCCACCTGGGAAACACCCCAAACTTAAGAGAGGTTAGCCCAATAGGACACCCTGAGACCTTCTTCAAACCTAACTTGTCAAATTGCATAACGTCTTTGAGCATTTGTCTGGGTTAAGGGGGGGTTGATGCACATGTTTGGGTAATTTAATTATTGAATGTGATTCACATGCTATGATCCCTGTGACTTATGAACCCCTGGAGGGTGTACTTATTGTTGTTGCAAGACCTTGCTCGGTGGATAGGCACACATGAGGGACTGATTAGCTCGGACCTTCATGGGGGCTTAAAGCCCACAGATGGATGTTGCAACCCCAGCCAGGGGTAAGAAGAAATTGAATACTTGCACCGAGAAAAAGAAGGATGTTATCTTTGGAGGCGCCCTGACAAACCAAGACCCAGGGGTACCTTGCTCTTCCACATGGACATTATCCCTTGAGGGCCCTGAACGTCACCATCATAGCCCTAGAGGTCATCCAGAGCTAGGGTTTTCATTTTGGAGTCATTTATCAGCGTAGTGGCACATGTGGGCATCATCTGGGGCCTCTGGAGTCCAAGCACCCCACTTTTCTAGCTCAATTTTTTACTTATGAGCCTCAACGTCACCCTTGGAGGTGTCTTTAGATGCTAATTAATTTTTATTATGTCAAAATTGAATTTTATTGTAAATTGGCCAAGTCGGCCTTATTTTTAACCTGAAAATTAATTAAAGGTCAAATTTTTGTATAAATAAACATAAAGTACTCTCATTTTGACATAACAACTTGTCCTTGGAAACAAAAGGTCTGAAATTTGCACCCTATTAGGGTGATTTGCTGAAATTGTGAGGCGCCACTCTTGTTTAAGGCTGATTTTTGCAACTTGGATCAATTTTTGGAGTTTTATGGTGATCTTGCATGGTATACTCATGATTATTCTTGGTGCAAGTAAGTAGAATCTGCATTTTGTCATCTATCGAATGGTTCAAGGTATAGTTTTATTTGCTCATAAAATATTATGAAATTGCATGGTGTATTTAATGCTTGAAATAAGAAACTTAAGTTGCTACTTTCTTACTTTTTATTTGTCAAGCTTTCACTAAATTGATCTAGTAACTAGTGAAACCCTAGAGCCCTAAATTGCTAGCAATCTAAGGGTTTAGACTTGTTATTGTTGCATAAGTTTTACTCCATAAGAAGGCTAAGGAGAGCAAGGCGCTAGGGCCTAGAAATCCCTACACCCTAGCATCTTGTCTCTTGAGGTCAAAGCATAGGGGGACTTAAGTTACTACTTCTCCTATGTCTTTTCCCTCTTAGACTTTTGTGCATCATCATCATTGATTTGCAGACTTAGAAGAAGCCGTCCACCTTGAATCCATTACCCTGGAAGGCACTAGTCCTCCTCTCTTACTTCTTGACAAGACTCAACTCAAACTTCTTCACTTCATTCTCGAACTCTTTCACTTTATACTCTACTAATTGACTAACCTAGTCTAGAAATACTAACAACTAATTTGTTGTTGTCATAATCACTGCTACAGCTTATATTAGTCTACTAACCATCTAAGTCATCCCATAATTTGTATAAGGCAAGGTATTACCAATAAGTGTTAAAGTGTATGTTTAATTGTCTTTTTAGAGTGAAAATTATGAAGGTGTTATCGCTGTCATAGTTGTTTTTACAACCATTGTTGCAGCCCTTAACAGCCCTAAAACCATCCATAAAACCATTGGGCATTTGTACTAAGCAAACCATAATTATTGGATATTGAAGTAGCGTCTTATTGCTCTATTATAGTACTTTTTCTTAAGTGGTTTTATTGTTGTCGTCATCATTAATTAATGTTGTTTGGACATCCATTTAAGTCATTCATGGACTTGTATTTATCTTGAAAAGTGCAAGTAACAAACCATTATCAAGTTTGCAAGACTACTGTATCTCTTCCTTGTCATCATAAATTGCACCTTTCAAGATATATTGTTGCTACCGTGATCTCACTTTCATTTTATAGTAACTTGTTCAAGCAGAGCATAATTTGTTTAAGAAGTCATTGATTATAACTGTTGTTATTAACGTTTGATGTTTCATTAGTAAAGGACAGGTACAAACCCATTTTCATTTTCCCTTGTCCCTTTCAACTTCACCAAAGTGACTTCTTCTGTTGAGTGACCTAGAGTGAGGGGTGGGTTTTCACCGTGTCTTTCTTTCTTTCATCAACCAACTAGGTCCTGGGATGTTTCGCTTGGAGTGAGGTTTTCCTCCTCTTAAAGAGAAAGATGTACCCTATTGGGGTGACAGTGATAGTGCTACCTCTGTGTTACGTCAATCTAATACTACTTGCCTTTAGGCTTTGGGAAAGTATAGATTGTGTGATAACAAGGCCATTCCCCTCTATCCCAAGAACTAACTCGAAGGCTTGGAGTGGTGCAAGAAAGTGCTCTTGCACATTATGCCTCGACATTCACCCCTTTTAAAAGTGGGGAGGACCTAGAGGGAAACATAACACAAAAGGGAGATGGCCTAGAAAGGTAGGTGCTCCACATTCTTGAGTTCTCTTAAGTCAACTCATACTCAAACTAACTGCATGTTTATCTCAAGAATCCAAGTGGTGAACAATAAATAAGTAAGTCAAAAGTCACACTAAACTCTTCCAAACCAACAAAATAACTATTCTAAGAGGGGAAACCTACTTGAAAGATCAATATGCTAAAAGTTTACTGACATGTATCAAATGATGTTAAGTAAGTCTAAGATTATCTTCAAATAAAGCACATTATGCATAGGAAAGGGGTGCACTAGGATAATAAATATTAACTAAAGCACTTTGTTCATTATTAAATCCATGACATGTATCAAATGATGTTAAGTAAGTCTAAGATTATCTTCAAATAAAGCACATTATGCATAGGAAAGGGGTGCACTAGGATAATAAATATTAACTAAAGCACTTTGTTCATTATTAAATCCAAATAACTTACTGATGACTGATTATTATGGGATTAATTCAATCACTTAAATCCTACCCAATCAAAAGGGTATAGAAAGAGCTTTCTTTTATAGGCCTCCAGAGACGTATCAAAGCATGTCACTTTGTATTTTCTTTCATGAGTATGTATCAATAGGATCTTTTGGGACCGACCACTTCATCTCCTTTCATTATTGAGAACTTTGACATGTACCCATGTGGCATGAGCATTTTTTTCAAGTTGTTTACACCACTATGACTTTAGTGGATACATTTGTTAATGTCCATGAGCAACGAGGAATTATTAGTGTCAATACGTTTCTTAGTCTTTTTGTTGGAAAATGTGTCATGTTTTCCATTAATATTTATTTTTGAAGTATGGATTTGGAAAATGGGTTAAAAGTTCCTCTTATGATTTTTCATCATAAAATGGTGTTTGTCATGTGATAACTAAAATCATGAATAACAAATGCCACACATGAAATAGGTTAGGAATGAGGTTGAAATTCATCAAATTTATTATTAGATGCTTTGCTAAGAGCTTTTTTGGGGGAGGAAGTCTTCGAATCAAGGAGAGAGGGAGAAAGTTCCTTACAAACATAGACAAAGTATGTACTTTGTTATACAAAATTTCTTCTTCATAGGGTAGGATTTCCCTTCACATAGAGAGAGGAAGTTCCGTCATACAAGGCAAGTGATTTGTTATACAAAATTTCTCATTCAAGAGGATGGTTTTTCATGTTCATGTGCACTAATGACAAAATTTACTAACAATCTGAGTGGACAATTATAACATATGTTTCAATCATCACATTTGTATAGGATATTGCAGTTATGTAGATGTTAGTTGTTGGAGATTTGCAAGTTTGGGTAGTCATTTTCCACAAGAAAGTATAAGAAGACTCATCTACACCATTACAAAAGCCCTAGGAAGAAATTGAAGCCCCGGGAAGAGAAGTTGGCCCCACAAGAAAAATAATAATAAAATTGAAGACCCGGAAATAAGAAGTCAGCCCCAAACTGGCGGCCAAATCAGTTTAAATATAGGATTGGCTCATTTCATTTCGACATGTACACGGCTCCTTCTGCAGTGCACACAAGGCAATGGCAGTTGTAGTTTTGGCAGTTTCGCTATTTTTGGGTTATTGGTTATCTTAGAGAGTGCGTCACACTTGGAGAAGCTCTTGCTTGGTTTTTTTCTTGGTCATATTATTGAAGAGCTAGGTCTTGGTGATGCTAGCCTTGGGGAGGATCTTCTCTGTATGGTATTTTGGCTATTGATGGTGATGTATTGGTAATATCTTGGACTGAATTCTTCTAGAGAAAGGTTGTTGGGTTTTCTCGCAAGTTTGGGTTTCCCGGGATAAACTCGTGTTCTTGTGTTGTGTTCTTGTGTCTACTGTGCATGGTTAATATTTCTAGATCTTGTTATTTCCGCTCTATTGTTATAGTTGAGATTTTTAGTGTATAGTTATTCTATGATCACTGATATATGAAAGTGAATCTTGTTATTAATCATAAGACAATAACTATCAAGAGTTGAGAATCATGTAAATGCCAACATGGTATCAGAGCTAGTTGAAATATTGTCACTGCACGGTGTCAATTTGCCACTACACAAATCTGAACTTGTCAAGCTCGTTGAGCAATTTATTGGACACCGAGATAAATTTTTCCATAAATCAGCGCACCCTAGCCTAGCGCACCCCCTGGTGTTCTCAAATTACAACTTGGTGAAAGTTGAAATTTCTCATTACAGTTGTAGTTGCAGTTGTCAGCGGCAATGGCAGTTGCAGTTGCAATTGTCAGTTGCAGTTGCAGTTGCAGTCGTAGTTGTCAGTTGCAGTCACAGTTGCAGTTGCAGTTGCAGTTGCCAGTCGTCAGTTGCAGTTGCAATTGTCAATTGCCAGTTGCTAGTTGTGCAAACCTTGAGATTAGATGACAAGCTGGATGGTGCTACAAATTTCAGAGGTATGCACTTGTATATAAATTATATCATGAGGGTGTTTGCAAGAGATGTACACTTGGCAAAAGGACCTTTGTCCAAGCAGTGACAGTGGACCCAAAGGGATCATAGATCTAGTGCACTCAGAGGAAGCCCAAGAGTTGGAGGAAGAGGTGACAATGTCTCCTACAATATATGACAAAGTGAAATCAAATGGGACAGCAACAGCAAGAATCCAAGTTTCCATATCAAGTTTGATATTTTATTGTTGCATCTTAAGTAAGTGTTGTAAACTGGGACAACATTGTTTAGAGATCTATCACTGATGAGTACTTTTGCTATCAAATGTTTTGAATATTGTTAGTACAATGATCATTGTCTAAATGTTCACTGTTTAGGACTAATGATGCGCTTATTTACAACATGAAATTGATCTCTTCTAGGGGATGTTATTGGTTGTTGTCTTTGTCTCGAGCAGGTTACTATGGAGGTCACAACACTAGAAAAGTGTTGCTCTTGTTTTGTTCTAAGCAAGTCACAGCTGATAGCTCTATGAGGGAGCTATAGTGACAGTTGCAGGTGGCAACAAATTGGATGGTCTCTAGTTTGAGACATGGAGTAGGCTATCCAGACATAGAGTAGTATACATTATAGTATACATCCATATACCGAAGGCAAAGAGGACAAAGTTAAAACCTTCCGGAAAAGAAGGATATTTTTGTGGGATACAAATTGTTCCAGAGATTGATGAGGAGGAGCAGGTGGCTCCACCATTGGTAAGGAAGACAGCCCCCCCTAGTACCAGTTCAGAGGAAGTTAGAGTTCTGAGGGAGTTAGCCCTCAAGATCTAGTAGGAAGGAGCAACCTCCCAAGGCAGTGCATTGGAGATTAGACTTTAGAAGATGTAGAGGGAGCAGATGGCTCCAGAGATTGCACAGACTCAGAGGGAGCATATGGCTCCAGAGATTGCACAGACTTAGAGGGAGCATGGTACTCCAAAATCGATGGATACTTGATGAGCTTGGTTTTAACCAAGAATGTACAAACTCAAAGTGAGCCTGATCTCAGAGAGAGACAGTTGGCTTAAGAGAGAGTCAATTATTCAAAGGGAGTTCCCTCCCAGATCCAAGTGGGAGAGAGACATCTCCCATCACTGACAAACAGGTGTCATGAATTGAGGAGGCCAAACAGAAGCTTCAAGAGGCAAGAGGCTTCTAGGAGATGTGATCTTGCTTCAGTGACAGAGGAAGCAACCAGTCAGGAGGATTGGGTATGGATTTTGTCTCAGTCACAGAGGGAGCAACCAATGAGGTAGATTGGACAGCAGGACTTACTCCAGTGACAGAGGGAGTTGGCCTCAAAGTTCGATATGGAGGATCTTGACCGAATGTACTCTTGAGATTAGAGGTGCGACGAGATTAGATGAGATATTCCTCATTAGGGGATACTAATGAGATTCGATATGATGGACTGCAAGTCTATGACTACACCTATGATGACAAATCTGAAGAAGTTGAGTGATTCTGCTTTAGATTCAGATTTGGTGGATCCCACGATGTACAGATAGTAGATTGGATCCTTGATGTACCTGGTTAAGGCCAGGCCAGATATTTGCTTTGCAGTGGGCACCCTAAGCCAGTATTTGGTTGAAGCCAAGGCAGTTCCAATGGGTAGCAGCGAAGCATGGTACAGTTGGATATGGTTTGTCTCAAGTGATGAAGTGACGTTGCAGAGATATATAGATTATGATTTAGCAAGGAGTGCAGTAAATAGATTGAGCACCTCGAGGTGCTCCTTTGGCTTGGAATCAATTATGATTTACAAGAGAAGCTGGAAGCAGACTTATGTAGCACTCGGTACAGCAAAGACAGAGTATGTCACAGTGGGTGTCGCAAGTCGTGAAGTGGTGCAACTTCATAAGCTTCTTGAAGCACTTCATCTGAGACATGGTACAGAAGGGAGCAGTGAAGCTCCAGTACTTATCCACAAATGGGCAAATCGCAGATATCCTCCGAGAGTGGCCATGCCGATTTCACCGAGGAAGTTGATACACAGGATTAGCCATGTTGATTTGGCTAGTGATGAGCATTGATGTTTCAACATCGAGCAGACGTAGACGTTCTCCCATATTAGTCATGCACGAGGCTATGCTAGTGTTGATATGAGAAAGGGAGAATGACTCATCACTCACGGGGCTCTGCTAGTGGTGAATGGCCCAAGGATGTTGATAGCATGGGGCAGATGTTCTCCCAAATTGGTCATGCATGGGGCTATGCTAGAGCTGATATGACCAAGGGAGAATGACTCATTCACTCATGGGGCTCTACTAGTGGTTAATGGCCCAGGTATGTTGATGTTCTCCAGGTACAGGCAGCCATTATTCCTAGATTGGTCATGCACAGGGCTATGCTAGTGTTGATATGACCAAAGGAGAATGATTCACTCATCCACAAGGCTTTGTTAGTGGTGAGTGGCCCAGATAAGCATCAAGAAGACATTATCCCAACTTGGTCTTGCAAGAGGCTATGTTAGTGTTGATATGACCAAGAGTAATGATTCATTCACTCGAGGGGCTCTGCTAGTGGTGAATGGCCTAGGTGTTGTCATTTTCTTGTCAAGGAGTGGATGGACTCTAGATGCTAACAAATGCATATTCTAGGATGGAATGCATGTGTGAAGATGGCACATCAACATGGCTCATGAAGACAACCTTTCTTTGACAGTAAAAATCCAAGTATGAAGAATGTCTCCCTCGTTGAGAGGGAGTGTTGGAGATTTGCAACTCCGAGCTGTCATTCTCCACAAGAAAGCACAAGAAGACCCATCTACACCATTACAGAAGCCCCAAGAAGAAGTTGAAGACCCAAGAAGAGACGTCAGCCCCACAAGAAAAATAAGTTTTTGTAGTTACGTTATTTTGGTTATCTTGGAGAGTGGGGCACACTTGGAGAAGCTCTTGGTTGGTTTTTTTCTAGGTCATATTATGGAGGAGCTAGGTCTTGGTGATGCTAGCCTTGGGGAGGAACTTCTTTCTATGGTATTTTGGCAATCTTGGACTAAATTCTTCTAGAGAAAAGTTGTTTGGTTTTCTCCCAAGTTTGGGTTTCCTAGGATAAACTCTTATGTTCTTGTGTCTATTGTTCTTGGTTAATATTTCCAAATCTTGTTATTTCCGCTGCATTGTTATAGTTGAGATTTTGTGTATAGTTATTCTATGATAATTGATGTATGAAAGTGAATTTTGTTCTTAATCATAAGACAATAACTATCAAAAGCTTAGAATCATGTAAACACCGACATTAGTTGTCTTGGTGATGTCATAGTTTACAATAATGGTGGTTGTATTGGTCTTCATAACTTTGTTATTAGAGTAATGGTATGTAAAACATATATCAAAAATTATCAAAAAACATAGGAAACTTTAAAAAAATAATCTTTTCAATTTTTTGAACATTTAAAGCAACAAGAAGATAGATCAAACAAAAGCATTGCTACATATATAGATGTTAAGTGATACATTACACACAGATTTTGAAATATGATATTGTGCGATATTTGTCTCTAGTGACAAGTCCGAGACACAAGTCCTATAGGATGGTACAAAATCACATCAAAACAAAAACAAAAATAAATGCATCTAATGAGATGAATCATGGAAAAGAAAATAACAGATTTCCCTCATGAATCATGGAAAAGAAAACAACAGATTTCCCCTTTGAGCTTGATGGAAAATGGTCAGGAAATGGTCACAATGTCCTAAGTTCAATCCTCTAATTGCAAAACGAGATAAAGGACCAAAAATCCAGTTCGAAGGTAATATTGCTGCAGACATGGCGACAATTATTCTGAAATTATAACACCTTGATCGAGTCAGTGTCTTGGAGCTGAGATCGAGTTAGCCTCATGCCAAAAATTGTGAAAGGTTTCAACTAGTTATTCTCGGTATGTGAACTCAACACTAGAACACTGCCACTAAGTATGAATTTCTTCTAGCAAATGCTCCTGATTATCCTCCACTAAACCAGGCTGTTGCAGAGGCTCCCGATCAGATTTCAAAGCATCGTCAGTTGCAGGACGCTCATTCCGTGCTCTGTTTTGACTATCATGAGCATCATTCTGTTTTTGGTGCTTAAGAGGACGCTGGTAATCATGCCCTTCCTCCCGTTCCCTATATAAAGCATTATTATACTGTAAATCCTGCCTCACCCGATTCAGTGAACCACCAGGACCTGGATGGGATGGTGACACCCACGATTCAGTGGAGGCACCATGCATAAGATCCTTATTATTGGAAGTGAATCTCGATGCAGGAACTCCGTGCGGACTATCATAATGCGATGGCCTTGACATTGAATATCCCCCAGACCTCATCATCTCTTCTTTCAGGTACTTGTCATGGGAAAAATCGGATATCCCTTGCTCTCTGCGGCGATACTCTTCAATCTGCATTTCCCGGGCACGCCTCATATAATCCCTCTCATCCATTACACCTCTCTGCATACTAGCAGCCTCTTCCTCCGCATACTTACGCTTCAACAAACTATTGCCAGATCCATAAAAGGGCTCCGGAGGAGCCACGCGCATTGCAGCTGAACTTGGGCTAACTTGGTAGCCATGGGGACTCATCAGATTCCTCGAACCCTCAACAGGGCCCCCACCTTCAGGGGCCAAATTCCTGGTATACCCTTCCCTAGCAGATCCATCGAGCCCCGGGTCACCCGCCGGAACATAGTCCCTTGCGGGAGGACTTTCCATCGAAGAAGAAGGACCCATACCCACTACCTTCCCATAGTGATATTCACGGGGATCCCTGAGTATCGAACCTTCATCACCTGGACCTTCTCTGGAATTCGCATACCCTAAGCCGCCGGATTGAAGCGGCGGCGCCATTGAGTTTGCGGGATAAAACCTCTCCTGCTCAGTCTTTCTTGCATCAAAAGGGCCTACATGCGGATGAGGGTTTTCAGGCACAGCATATTGATTTTCATGACTATGATGTCCAGGTCTCAATTCACGGCTACCAAACTTTACATTCTCGAATGAAGAGGCAGAGGCGTTACCTGAGGGTAAGGGGTCTTGCTGCTCGGACGGCGGCAACGAGTAGTAAATGCGGGCAGTCCCGTCCATCATGGTGATGGATCGCCTCTCGAGTATTTCAAACCCTAACTGAACCGGCTTGGGCGCTGGGTTTTCAAGTCTGGGGTTCTTTGGATACCCTGCGTCAACCGGGTCCCGTGAAGGTCCCTCTTCTGTTGGGTTGAGCGGTCTCGGGTTCGATTTCTGTGAATCGACCACCGGTGTTGCTTTGGGTTCCATGGGCGACCCAGCCTCAGCATTCTGAGCGCCGGTTGTTGCAGGGTCTATATCAGGGGCCGATGTAACCGACCCTGGCTGGGCTTCCTGTTTCGATATTCCCTGCTGTATGTCCCACCGTCTGCTCCTAGATTTAGGTTTGGCTGCATCCCCGCGAGATCCATTGTTCGACTCCTTCCCTCCACCTCGCACTTTCCCTGCCTTCCCTCCTCTCATCTTCTTCACAAACTGCCGCCGTCTCTCTGAGTCTCTGCCGATCTCTTTGCTTGGAACAATTAGGAATCGGGAACCGTCTATTGAAAGAGTATTTATGAAAGTAAAGTTAATAGACGGTGGATCGTGGCTTTTAAGTTTTCTTGGAGGGGAGGAGAAGATAGAATAATGGAGTGGCGTGTGATTGATCCTATGGAGTTAGGTTTTGTGTCTAATAAGAGTTGGAGTAGTTCGTCGGATATGACCTTGGATCTTTTTAATGTCTGCATTCTGATCTTTAAATTAATAAAAAAAAAAAAAAAAACCTTTTAATTTAGAATAAATGGTGATTTTTTTTTAGGGAATATACTTTATTTGAAATATATAATAAATGATAAATGGTGATTTTTTTTTGGAGATATTTATGGGTAGATTTGAGTGATTTTAGAAATGGATTTTGAATAACAAAAAATAGAGGTTTTTACTATTTTAATGTTTTTTCAATGTTCTTTATGAGTTGATTTATTAGAATAAATATGGAGTTTAAAATGGAACTTATAAGAAAAATTAGTGTTGATGAATTGGAATTTAAAAACCAATAGAGTTTCAAGAAATGTGTTGATAAATTGGAATTTAAAAATCAATAGAGTTTCAAGAAATTGGATTTATAGAAGTTAAAGACAATTGTGCTTCATATTTTTATTTGACAATATTTAACTAAGTATAGACCTCACCTTAATTAAGATCTTTTTAATATGATCTTGAGATATAATAAATATTATTGAAATACTAAATATAGAGTATTTTATATTATCACTATTTGGAGTCCTAAACAAACAAAACTCACTTTAATTAAAATCATAATAA
>JASDQU010108116.1:62842-77310 GCA_032191745.1 Picea mariana
GGGGGGGTTCATTCATCAGTATGCATGCTCCTTGTTGCTTCCTCTGCTCATACGACTCCGTTCAACCCTTCTCCTCTGATCCGGATTATTTTCGGCACGAAATGAGAGCAGAGATGTAATAAAGAAATGCCCAGAGATATCACGGATATCTAATAATATAGCATAAATGTATTAGAGATGCAACCATAAACACAGAGATATAGTAATACACGATTTCTATTGATGAAATAAATGTATAGAAACTGTAAAAATATTGAGTGAAAGACTCGCTAGAATGGTGGCAGCTTATCTATGAGAAGAGATGTGACGGCTACTCGCATTCACAAGAAGATGATTACAATGAGGCTCTGAAGGCCTTTTTACAATAAACTAGAATGCCAAAAATCCTAGACATCTAAAAGCCTAACCCTAGGAGATGAAGCGTCAAAAGTCATGTGGGCCCCGTTTGGGTAAGCTAGTACATCAACTTCTTGGGGTCGTAACTTTTGCATACGATCTTTGTTTTAGGCGTATGATAGCCTGTTGGAAAGGTATCGTCGAGGAGATTCATTTTGGGGGCTCAGCCATGCCTCCAACTATCATTGAGAAGCTCGATCTCAAAAACCCTTCATTTAGGCCCTCAAAATAGCCCCGGAAGTTAAAACTACTAAAAATAGTAAATTGTCAAAATTGCCAGAAAATTGTTTTGAGCCAGTTGGAAAAGGTGGGTGGCCACCGATATGCACCTGGATCAATCCTCCCTCCTTAGGAACCAATGGTCTCCATTGCGTTGAGTTCTCGGGGGAGAGGGAAAAGTGTTTGTTAAATCTGCATCTTGGTGAGTTGTTTGCCTTGTTGCAGACGTCGCACTACTCAGTTTGTGGAAGTTTGTCACGAACCTGTTGAGGCTGAGGTTGTTCAACAAGTCGAGCTACATGAGAGGATGGTGTGCAGAAGGAATATTTGCGCTTTGCTACAACCTTGTCGACCTGCTTTTGTTGGATAGAAGGTGCTTGGGGCGAGGTTGTAGTGGTTGCAGTGTCCTCATGTTCCCCTTTTGAATAGATTGTGAAGAAACTGAATCTTGCCATATGAGATACTACCTTGAGGCATTGTTTAGGTGGAACAATAGTCGAAACTACCTCTGGTATTCTGTAGAGATGACCCCCCAAAGTAACAATGACACTACTGGCTCAAGACTCATAAATAGCATGGTGCTTCCACATATATGGCTAGCCCAAGAGAACATCACAAACATCCAGTGGGGCAACATCACATAATACCTCATCCTTGAAGGGCTGGATGTCATATGACAATTGACATTGCTGGTTGACACGGAGATCTCGTCCTTGGCGAAGCCACCCGATGTTGTATAGTTGCGGGTGTGGTGTTGTCGACAATCCCAACTGTTTGACGACCTCTGCTGAGATGAGGTTCTTCAGGCTTCCGCTAGCAAATACTCCTGATTATCCGCCACTAAACCAGGTTGTTGCAGAGGCTCCCGATCAGATTTCAAAGCATCATCAATTGCAGGACGCTCATTATGTTCTTTGTTTTGACTATCATGAGCATCATTATGTTTTTGGTGCTTAAGAGGACGCTGATAATCATGCCCTTCCTCCCGTTCCCTATATAAAGCATTATTATACTGTAAATCCTACCTCACTCGATTTAGTGAATCACAAGGACCTGGATGGGATGGTGACACCCACGATTCAGCAAAGGGACCATGCATACGATCCTTAATATTGGAAGTGAATCTCAATGCAGGAACTCCGTGCGTACTATCATAATGTGATGGCCTTGACATTCAATATCCCCTATACCTCACCATCTCTTCTTTCAGGTACTTGTCATGGGAAAAATCGGATATCCCTTGCTCTCTGCGGCGATACTCTTCAATATGCATTTCCCGAGCACGCCTCATATAATCCCTCTCATCCATTACACCTCTCTGCATACTAGCAGCCTCTTCCTTTGCACACTTACGCTTCAACAAACTATTGCCAGATCCATAAAAGGGCTCCGGAGGAGCCACGCGCATTGCAACTAAACTTGGGCTAACTTGGTAACCATGGGGACTCATCAGATTTCTCGAACCCTCAATAGGGCCACCACCTTCAGGGCCCAAATTCCTGTAAGTATACTCTTCCCTAGCAGATCCATCGAGCCCCGGGTCACCCGCCAGAACATAGTCCCTTGTGGGAGGAATTTCCATCGAAGAAGAAGAAGGACCCATACCCACTACCTTCCCATACTGATATTCATGGGGATCCTTGGGTATCGAACCTTCATCACCTGGACTTTCTCTGCAATTCTCATACCCTAAGCCGCCGGATTGAAGTGGCAGCACCATTGATTTTGCGGGATAAAACCTCTCGAGCTCAGTCTTTCTTGCATCAAAAGGGCCTACATGCGCATGAGGGTTTTCAGGCACAACATATTAATTTTCATGACTATGATGTCCAGGACTCAATTCACAGCTACCAAACTTTACATTCTCGAATGAAGAGGCAGAGGCGTTACCTGAGGGGAAGGGGTCTTGCTGCTCGGACGGTAGCAACTAGTAGTAAGTGCGGGCAATCCCATCCATCATGGTGATGGATCGCCTCTCGAGTATTTCAAACCCTAACTGAATCGGCTTGGGTGCTGCGTTTTCAAGTCTCGGTTTCTTTGGATACCCTGCATCGACTGGGTCCCGTGAAGGTCCCTCTTCTGTTGGGTTGAGCGGTCTTGGGTTCGATTTCTGTGAATCAACCACTGATGTTGCTTTGGGTTCCATGGGCGACCCAGCCTCAACATTCTGAGTGTCGGTTGTTGCAGGGTCCATATCAAGGGTCAATGTAACCGACCCTGGCTAGGCTTCCTTTTTTGATATTCCTTGCTTTATGTCCCACTGTCTTCTCCTAGATTTAGGTTTGGTTGCATCCTCGCGAGATCCATTGTTCGACTCCTTCCCTCCACCTCACACTTTCCCTGCCTTCCCTCCTTTCATCTTCTTCACAAACTGTCGCCATCTCTCTGAGTCTCTGTCAATCTCTTTGCTTGGAACAATTAGGAATCGAGAACTGTCTATTTAAAGAGCATTATGAAAGTAAAGTTAATGGGTTGTGGATCGTGGCTTTTAAGTTTTCTTGGAGGGGACGAGAGGATAGGACAGGATAGTGGAGTGGCATGTGATTGATCCTATGGAGTTAGGTTTTGTGTCTAATAAGAGTTGGAGTAGTTCGTCGTATTTGAGCTTGGATATTTCTTAGGTAATGTCTTCATTCTAATCTTTAAATAAATAAATAAAATCTTTATTCTAAATATCTATGAAATGGTCATTTTTTTCGGGGACATTTATTCGAAATCTAGCAAGAAATTGTTAGATCTGCAAATTTCAGTAATTATTTTTGTACAAATGGAGTGCCCAAGGGGTTTCTCAGCATGTTGAATCCATTTCTACATTCAAAAATGGATTTTGAATAACAAAAAATAGTGATTTCGTGCAAATTTTAATCACCCCGTAAAAAAAAAAAAAAAATCTTAGAACAATTAAACAACCCCTTAAAAAATAGAGGTTTTTATTATTTTAATGTTCTTTGTGAATTGATTTATTAGAATAAATTTGGACTTTAAAATGGATCTTATAAGAAAAACTAGTGTTGGTGAATTGGAATTTAAAAACCAATAGAGTTTCAAGAAATTGGATTTATAGAAGTTAAAGACAATTGTGTTTCATATTTTTATTTGACAATATTTAACTAAGTATAGACCTCACCTTAATTATGATCTTGAGATATAATAAATATTATTGAAATACTAAATATGGAGTATTTTATATTATCACTATTTGGAGTCCTAAAAAAATAAAATTCACATTAATTAAAATCATAATAAAATCACCTTAAATGGTGTATTGTGTGTGTGTGTGTGTGTGTGTAACAACCCCATCGTTACAACTACAAGAGAAACAAAATGGCATTTTTTTTTTTTTGGCAGGAAGGAAAAGACAACAACAGTTGAACCACACAACCTGATGACAAACACACATGCTCAGGTCAAGCAACAAACCACAATGACTCAACACACTAGCACAATGAGCAACTGGGAGAATCATGTGTAAATAAAAGATAGAAACAACTACCCACCCGACACAAACATGACAAGGCCTACCAGATAAAGGACAACATCCATTATCCCCACACAATGACCTCGACGACCAGTAACTAGAAGCTCTAAGGCATGCAACCCAACGCATGAAGGCGTTACAACCCAAGCACCAACAAAAACTACAATGAACAACGCCCACAACGGGTAGCACAACCCCGACCAAGTTATCATTTCCCTCTATTCATTAGGGCACGCAATGATCCCCTCATCAGGGATCATGCCGTCGCCAGGTGATAGGCGTGACCACCACCGTGATGCAACAACAAAACTGGACCCACAACACAAGCTAAAATTTAAATGCACTAGGAGATCAAGTTAAGTATTTAACCCCTTACGACTAACCCTAGCACCCAACTGACAAGTCAACAAGACAACTAGGACTTTCACACAACACCACAATTTCCTTGTGCAACAAAATCAATTTGAACAAATTAAATGATTATTAATAAAACAAAGTTCGTTGCGACTATTTTCCCAATCCCAAAATCAGATAAGTATATTTTTATCCTTTAAAATTGAAATCACTATCAGGTGAAAGTGAAACTATAGGAAATTGATGTATTATCACACTATTAAAAAGAAACTAAATCGCTAAGATAAATGACAAAAAACCATGTCTAAATAATACCAAAATCATTGACTAAAACATTACCCAAAAAGGGGGTTGTCTACCATTTCTTGCGATGGTTAGTAGCGGTCTAAAAATTACATGAAGTGTTGAGTTCACAGGAGGTCGCTTACTAATAAAATATGATAATGTTGTCTAAAAAGATGGATAACGTTGTCCCAAAATTCAAGGGAACTCGTGGAGTTTAAGTTACGTCGTTCCATAAAGCTTCCATGAAAAACGCAGATAATAATCCAGTTAAAGGATAACTCAGGTAAAAGTTAAAGGTGAGATCACTGCATAACCATCAAAATTGTTAAGGTGTAAATAGCAAGAAGGTTATCGTTTACAGACAACAATAATTAAACAAGAAAACCGTACAATCATTGTCAATCAATGCTGAGTAAATTCGTTGTTTAGAAGGGTGAACACTGTCACCATTCAAGCAGTCACTCTCAGCCATAAATTTGTGTCCTTCCATACAAACGTTGTCTACAAAGAAATAATTCATTACCTAGACAAGCACGTCAGTCACACTTCAGATAAAATTACTGTCATGCATACCATAAGTTGGCTGTCAAAAACTTATTGTCTGCATAATAATTAAACACTGTCAATAATTCAAGGGGGATTCATTGTTGTTAAAAACACCACCATTGCGCTATAGAACCGCATCATTCGCACAGCAAAGACACCCATTTACGCTGCCCATACACAATAAAATGTGCCACCCACTGCACAGTAAAAATGCTACCCAATACACCAGAACTCGCTACCCAATTACACAAAGTACGTGCTACCCAAATACACAATAATTACGCCCAACATACACCACCATTTGCACGCTAAATCATTGTATATTATCACTATGAATCGAATGTAAGGGGACAACTATAATTTCGCTGACCACAAATGTTGTCTCATAAACATTTGATATATGTTCCAAAGTGGTCAATACATTAAAACGTAGTTCAAATAAGTTGGAAACACGGCATACATAGGTGTTGAAACGTAGTCTAAACATGCGCTGAGAATGCAGTCGATTCATTCATATGAAGTAAAACTTTGCAGAGTAAATTGAGTTTAACAAAAATCAATGTATGCTTTCATGAAAAAAAAAATTGTGAGTGTTATTTTAAATTTTGCTGCCCGTTCTAAATCTGGAATAAGAATGATAATTCACAGCCTTAACTGATACACTTACAATCACTTTGTTATCCCTTAATACATATCAAAAAACGTCATCAACAAATAAGTTCACTGTCATAAACACAGTCATACAATTATGCTCAGAATAATTAAACAATTCGTTGTAGCATCAATAAATAGTTTTCAACAAAATGATGTCGGTTGAAATAGAACGTTGACTGTGAAGTGAAACCCACTGAAAATGCATACATAAAACCCATTGAATATGCCGACAAAAATGATATCTGACAATGCTAGCAACGTGAAATAAAATTTGCAGTCTAGAAAGGTAATATCGTCGTCTAAAGCATGGCAAGGTCGCAGTCCAAGGAGGGGGTAAAATATTGACTGTAAAATGGTAAAACACAGAGCAAAAAATTAAGGGACACAGAGTTAAAAGCGCCGGGGTATTCAACGGTTCGAGGATAGGATTGATAATAATGGCAGAATTACTCAACACGAGAAGGCACAAGGACCCTCAATCAGACAATAACAATCGACAAGGGTAGACAACTGGGCAAACAACCTTCGCTCATCATCCACACATAGAAAAATAGGGAATTAGAATCTATAGGTCGCTATGCAACGAAGTGAGGACCGTTGATTCGGCTCTTTGACGACTGCTCAAGCGTGGACTAACGAACTAGGGATGAGGACAAAGACTGGGCACAATTCTTCATAAAAATCAATTAAAACCAACAGGATAGTCACAACATTCAGGGATTGAATGCCAAGGGAAACAAGTCAAGCAACGAGCTAAAGCTATGGGGAAAATTTAAGTTCTCGGCTGAAATGCTAATTCAACATATTCTTTACCCAATTAAAAACACAGAAATGAAAGTGTAGGGTATAATAATAATCTACCATGCAGAATAAAGTAAGCATACCGTAGCCCAAGTCTGCTGCTCTGAGTCATTGTCTCGTGCGCTCCGTGCAGGTCCCGCTTGTCGATCGATGAGACTTCACTAGTACCTCCCTACCAATGATAGGGGTACTCTTCTTCCCCCTTATCCCCCCGAGCCACAAAGGGGCCACGCACACTGAACCAGAGAACAACTAGCTCCCAGCTCGCCTCGCAAGGCTGAGCTACCACTCCTCACCGAGCTGGGTATCCCAACTCCCACAAGCTAAGTCAGTCAAGTCTAAAATTCTGCAGCATAACATTATGCATGACAGAAGAGATCCATCCTCCTCCTCCTCCTCCCTCCTTTATATAGAGTTTCTAAGTCATTTACTTTCCCAAAATCCCATTTAATTTATTGTTCAATAATTTAATTCATAAAAATCCTCCTCATACATGTGTCACCCATCCCCTTCATTGCACCATAAATTAATTTCATTAATTAATTAATTACTCCTATTTCCCTCACCCACCTAAAAGCATTCCTAGAATCACTCCAAGGTGTCCCCATATTCCCTTGCATCTTTTAATGACTTACCCCCCTTACTAATTTACTAGTTGAGTTCAATTTAGAAAGTTCTTAATGCAAGATACCTTACTAAGTTAGTCATTCTGTTTTTTCCCTTATGTTTATCTTTCTCTTTATGTTTCCCCCTTTTTCCTTAGTTTCCTAATTCTTTTAAATTTCCCTCTTTCCCCTTTTCATTTAAAACTCAAATTGGCAAGTGTAGAAAATTATATATATTTCCCCTTTTCCTTTTTAATTAATAAATTTTTAATTAGTATAAGAAAAAACAATTATTTCCCGTTTATAAATTTTATCCCTCAAAAGATTTTTATAAATTAATTGAATTGCTTACCCCCTTCTCGTCACATGATTAATAATAATAATAATAATTATTTATTTATTTTTATTTTTACCTAAATATATAATTTTTATCATAAGTATCACTTAGACCTAGATTTTATTTTCCTAGGCTGGGCGACATTTTATTAGGGAAAATGTTTTAAATCTTTCTCATCACATTATTCGTTCTAAGGCCATATAGGTTTATTCATTTATTATTTAACAATGCGATGTGCCCTTCAGGACGTACTAGGTGCTCCAAGCATGCCACTCGCCTCATTTTGTTTCCCTTGCGCAACATGCCCTTCAGGACGCACTACATACTCCAAGGGTGCCACTCGCCTCTTTCCATTTTTCTTGCGCGATGTGCCCTTCAGGACGCACTACGTGCTCCAAGGGTGCCACTCGCCTCGTGACTGACTTGGTAGACATCAAAAACCCCTGAAGTCAATACTCCTCCAAGTGATCTTGTGGGAGACTAAGGGCCTCTAAGGAATAAGGCCCCTCCCTTATTTCACGCCCCTTAGAATCATCATGAGCGACTGTCGCAGTCTTCCATCATGGCATCGTGGGTCTTCTCGAACTAGGTAATCGTTAACCTACAGTTCGAGCCATAGCAGGAGTGCTAGTAGGTTGTGGCAGGGTTGTTGTCCACACCTCTCCTTCAACGTCTCTGGTAGTCGTGCGTGACCCCTCTACTCCACATGTGAGTCTGGTCGGCAAGATATCGTCAGACTGCATCATCAACGAATCATGTCAGAATAACATCCATAATCATAACATCTAATCAGATGCACATATGTCATATACAGAACAATCAAACCCCAATAGTCCACTCCTTGACTCGATCCAGAGTCCAAGGGTTTCATTGATGCCTCATCATCCTCAAGGTTCAAATCCTACACACTCAGGAGAACTGAGTCAATAGCACATGTCTAAGTCAATACAACAAAATAACATATAATCACATCCATAATGCCTCATAATAATAATCAACGGTCAATGGTAAAATAATCCAGATCACTTGCAAGCAAGTGTCCTCAAAGAATAAGTTCGCTCAGTGCGTGCAAGAGTGGGATGTTACTATATATCACCCAAATTGGGTGACAACTGGCGAAGAGCACCAGAATCAAGTGGCAAATGGCGGTGGTGGGGAAATTGAGGGCGACATGGGGGTTCATTCATTAGTACACATGCTCATTGTTGCTTCCTCTGCTCATACAACTCCACTCAACCCGTCTCCTCCCTATCTTGTTCTTGGTTCGCACACAAATGATATGCAATCAGCTACAATAGTGGGGGAAGTGAATGTGCTGAGGGATGACAGGATTGATGGTGAGCATGTTTCCTTTAATGACTTTCAGTTATTTGTTCGGCCTGGTATTGGCCTTCATCATGCTAGAGCATGAGAAGAAACTACCAAATATGGATATGGTGCTTGCTTGGGTCACTAGCACCACTATCATTTATTTTTCTGGAAAAATTTGGAAGGTCCTTGTTCTTGATCTCTATTTTCTAATGGATTTTGGGTCGGATCGCGCCAATTATTTTGATAAGCGTAAGACAAGGGTGGCCTTGGCAATGGAAGCTACAACTGCCTATTACCAAAATTTTGTTCCTCCTACCTCTAAGGGAGCCATGCCACCTTTGGAGGAGGAAGTGAAGTTTATAAGGGCTTACAAGGAGGATGGGGTTGTGGATGAGGAGGTGGGGGAGATAATCCCAGACCTCGATTGCACCAAGAAGAAGGACACCAAACTTCATAGAACTGTGGAGTTGTATTGGCATGTTAAAACCATGGTGGCTCAAGGAATATTKCCCAAGGAGTAAGATTATAGGAAATTCAGGCAAAGAGTGGAGGCTCCTGAGAACCAAAACAAGCTATTATTAACAATGGTGTCATGGATGGTAAAAGACAATGGAGGCTCTCTTCGAATAGCTCGAGATGGTGGGCAKCCTTCAGGTTCTTGTTCGTCGCCTTCGGTTGCTTAGGCGCATGAGCCAGTCCCAAGTACTACCCCRGGTTCATAATTTGGATAATTGACAGGGTCCTTATATTTTTTAGGATGGGTCTGTTAGGTCATATAGGCGATGCTAATGTTTCTACTCTTTTCAGTTCAATTTTGTCAATCTCTAGACATAGTGGTGTTTTTACAAACTTAGTCTATTATGTTTCTCTTTTGATAGATAGTCTAGTTTCCTACTGGGTGGGCCAACAAACTCATGGGATGTTGAAGGATATTGGGAATGAGTAGTGGTTATGGTGGTTTTTATGTACATTTTGTTAATATTTTAACAAAAATATGCTTACTTACCAAAAAAATGAGTATATATATATATAACAAGAAACATGTGTGATGATGATGATGATTAGCATCCATTGAGACGAATTGGTCTATCGAACCTTAGGAAAGGTAAGAGATTACTTAAATTTTCTTAGAATCTTATTTTTGTGCTAAAAAACCATTGAGAGAAGTGTTCCAAGATCACCATGGCTTTGATGACTTAGGAGGTTAGGAAGGTCGGTATTGTGACAGATATTTTGAAATTGTGATCTAATTTGGGTATACGCATGATACTCTAGGAGAAAGTACTTAGATTGTCATAGTCCTCTTTATCACCATGTTTTGGCTATTGAGGATATAACCAAGTAGTTTCACATTATGAGCCAATGTGAAACTACTTGGTTATATCCTCAATAGCCAAAACATAGTAATAAAGAGGACTACGACAATCCAATAGGTGCAATCTTTGACATATTCTTATAGTGATCATACCTTCTCAAATGTCTAAAATAGTGAAATATTATTGGCACTCCATTAAAAAAAGAAAAATCTTGCAAAAAAAAATTCGAAGATGAATAAATAATGTTTCTTGAATGTACAAGTCCTAAAAAAATGTGAAAATCTCATTTCATTCCACCAAGGGTCATCTTCGTTGAAACCATGAACCCACACTTTGTAAAGGCACCTAAATGGAAAAACAAAACTATTTAAAAACTACACATGCCCATAATTATCATCTCTTTCCACAAAGGATCATTTCCATTAAAACAAACAACCTACATTTTACAAGGGTAACCTAAAAAGGAAAAGTAAACTATTGAAAAAACAAAAATACTACCTTGAACATGTCATACTGCAAAGAAAAACAATACTTACTAAACAACTAAAAAAGAGAAAACATGAGTAGAGGTAGCTCTCTTAGAAGGGTTAAAAACCAATTTATCTTTTTATATTTTCTAGATCAAATTGTAAGATAAATTTGGAACAAGAGATGGATTGGTGTGTATGCATGTGAGAGAAAGAATGATTGGTTTTGGGAATGGAAATGATGTTGGCTTAGGCATATTAGGTCACATCTTTTCTACAGTATCAAAAGTTTGTATTATTGGGAGATGGACCACTATGTTTGAATTCTCTTTTATTCAATTTTAACCCAAAGAATTTCCAACTACTCAAAATCAATTTGTTATTAATATAAGAGTAGTCTACATGGGAGGATACCATACTCAATCATGCAATAGACTATTAGACTGCCTTGATCTAGATAGAGCCATAATGATGTTAATCCCTAGAAAAAACCCCATACAAATCCCCATGTTATGTAGAAAACCCCTTATTAAGCCCTAGATATTGAATTAGTACATTTCTAGTACTATATTTATATGTCAGCTAGAACCCTTCATTGCACCATTTCATTATAATTTTACCCTTTGTCTCATATATATATATATATATATATATATATATATAACAACTAGACTTAGTCTTTGGAGAATATTATCTCATCTCATATTGTATTCTGAATTGGATATATTGTAAAAGGAGGTTTCCCCCTCGAAGTGGACTATAATCATTGGTTTTTTTTCATTTTTTAAGGCATTGGATCATAACATTTGGTATCAAAGCATCAATCCTAGGGTTATTCTTCTCCAAGCAAGTCATATTAGAATTTTCCTTATAAAAAAAATTCTTGGGTGATTCATATAGCGAAAATGGGATTTTATTTATAAGAAATACCAAGGTATATCTGTTAAAAATTCTAGCTTTTGGGTCATTATACTTTCAGAGATATACCCTGTGGAAGATAGGGTTTTTGACTAGTCCTATAACTAGTCTCAAACAAGTGTTCTGGGTAAAATAGGCATATCTTCTTCAGCAAGGATCCAAATTATATGAGACCTATTGCATTTGAAAGAAGACACCCCATAGTAATTTGGGTAGAAATTTTAGAACCAGCTTTTGAATATTGGACATGTGGCATTCTGTACAAGTTAGCTCTCCCGGAAAGGCCAAAAATCAATAAGGTTTGGGAAAGTTAACCTAACTTTCACTTGGAACATCCAATTTTGGTCAGACCTATGGCATTGCAAAAAAGACACTTCAGAGTAATACAAGCCAAATTTCAGACTTAGAAGAGCCAAAATTTCAGAAATACATCATAAGGAAGGTCGGTTAGGAGGACAGACTCGAAATTAAGGGCTTAAAAGGTACATAACTTACAATTGGCATAACTTTTTATTGGAAGATTTGTTTTTGGTGATTCAAAATTTGTAATAAAGAGGGAAAAGAGGAGAACTATTATTTTCTCACATGGCTCCAAAAGCTCCTCCAAAATTTACTTCACCAACTAAACTTCTAGAAAGTTCAACCATGACTCAAGATGAAATCAATAAGATTTGTCAACAGATGGAAAAAAGGATCACTGAAAATAGGGAACAAATGGAACATAAGATGGATGAAATGGAAAACAAGATGGATAAGAAGATGAATGAGAATAAGAATGAGATGAAAATAAATATGGATGAAATGGAAAATAAGATAGATAAGAAGATGAATGACATGAAAAATAAGATGGATGACATGACAAATAAGATGGATGAAAATAAAGAAGAAATACAAAAATCAATGAAAAAATTACAAAATTCCTTGTCTTCCATGATGTTTCATGCTCTAAATGATAGACTCTCTAAAGGAGATATCAAAATGCAAGGAACTCGGGAAATTAAAGGTAGTATTATGGTTGAACAACATGTTGATAATAAGCAATTTTCTAGTGAATTTAACTATCATATTGGAGTTAATTATGGTGGGGGTCCTAAATTCAACTTTCTTGAGATTGAATTAAAGAAGTTTGATGGAACAAAGATCTTTACCTGGGTGAACCAAATAGAGAAATATTTTGAACTACATAATATTATGGATGATAAGAAAAGGATTCACATAGCCACCTTTAACGTTGAGATAAAACCATATCAATGGTATCAATGGGTAGTTAAAAGGAATCCCCCTCTTTATAATTATACTTGGGGTTTATTTACAAGAGACTTATAAGAACAATATGGGAAAGTGTGGGACAAGAATACTTTAGTCAATTGACAAGAATCAAGCACTTAGGTGATATTGAATATTATAATTCAAAATTTCAGGTATTGGCCCCAAAGGTGGATGACATCAGTGATGAACAATTGTTGAAATCTTACATGAGTGGATTAAAAGAAGACATTAAATATGAGCTCTTCTTAAGACATCCTACAAACATTATGGAAGCTATGAAATCTGCTTGTCATATTCAAGCCAAGAATAAGGCTATGCACAAGTCTACCATTGGAGCATACACAGGAAGCAAAGAACATTTTGGGGTTCATAAGACAAGCATACCTCAACTGACAAGGTTGACACCTCAACAAATGGATGAAAGAAGATAAAAGGGACTATGTTTCAATTGTGAAAACAAGTACCCTAAGGCACATAAATGCAGTGATAAGAAAGTATTCTACATAGATACTGAAGAGGAAGAATATCAAGAATTGGAACCATCACAAGATATAGAGCTAGAAGAGACTACTCCAATGATAGCTTGTCATGCATTGGCTGACATCGATATTCCACAAACCTTCAAGATAGAATGATATATCAAAAATAAAAAGGTAACAATGTTGATTGATTCTGGTAGTACCCATAACTTCATCAATTACAAATTAGCAAAAGATATCAATTGCTTTGTATATCCAACATTAGAGTTTCAAGTAATGATTGCAGATGGAGGTACCATAAATTGTTCTCGAAAGTGGCATAGTATTAAAATAAATATGGGGGAGTATTTATTGGATAGTCCTATGATTTCCATTGAAATGGGTTGTTACACATTATTTTGGTCACCTCAGTGATCAACTGACGACATGTGTTTATGTTCCCTGAAAATATTAAAAGAGACTTTCTTCATGGGAAAAAGTGGTTTGCTTTCTTCTTTCAAAAACCATATCAAGGAAGGTCGTCGCACCCTGTTATATGCATGGGGTGCGACAATGCCTGATCGACGCACTCTTCCCTAAACCTGGACCAAGACGTCATCACATGCTGCTTGTGCATAGGGTGTGACGATGCTTAAAGAAAAGGAAAAGTAAAAAATCACGAATTTTCTAGAAGGGAATCTTCTAGAAGATGAGGTGGCCTTTGATCGGTTTGGATCTTACTCGCTCCTTTGATTTAGTGAGATCATCCTAATCTCCTCATCCATCTCTCTTTCACCCTATATAAGAGGGATCTCTCATGGAAAAGGCTAAGATTCGCATGGAGAGTTCTACTTCAGATTATGCTTGAGAGATTTTCTTTAATTCTTCAAGTCATATTGTGGATCTTCTTCATTCAAGGCATTGGAGCAAAGGTGTGTGTGTTGAAGAAAAGAGCCATTGAAAGGGGACCTTGCAACATCAAGGCATGGGTTGTATTCTCCACTTTCCATTTCATTTAATACAATAATACATTTCTTCCTTATAAAAACATCTC
>JASDQU010108116.1:77366-104110 GCA_032191745.1 Picea mariana
ATATATATATATATATCTTTGTTTTCCCTCTTGGTTGGTTTGTGATTCTTAGATAGGCTTACTATTCTGCAAAACCAAGGAATGAGCTACAAGGATGACACTAGCAAGGATCAAGTGCCATTTAAAAGGTATGTCACTTGTACCTCACTAAACTAGTTTATATAACCATGAAGTTTAAGGCGAAGTGTGTATTTTGTTTTGTTTTGTTCTAGTTTCCTGTGGAAGTTAGGGAGATTTGTTTGTGTCTGCACTTACCGATTAGTCCGATAAAAAAATTGGCGACCATACTGGGGATACGAATTTCTTTTGGTTTTTTTCCTCTTATTTGCCTTTAGCCTTCCTTCTTTTGGTTAAATTCATTCTCTGAGTCCGTGGTTGATCCATTTTGACTCTCTAGGTCTGAAAGTTCAGTGAGAATTTTTGTCTTTCTTCCCATTTTTCTTTAGTTTCAGATATCATCGCACTATACTCTATAGACAACCCACGACGATCCTGTGATGTTGCACTCTACTGGTGCAGACTAGTGCAATGACGTCGCACTGTGCCTTATTGGCAGCATGCGGCGACCCTAGATCGTCGCACTGTGCTCCACTGCAACCTGAGACGATTTCTGTAGGAATTGTTGGAGATAGCCATTTTTCATTTTTCTACCCAGTTTTGCCTCAATTGTCTGGGATGAACCTCTGGCACTAGTGAATGATTGATTTATATGTTTGAAGCTTGCATTTGATTGATTTTCGGAAATTGAAAGTTTTCTTTGTAAATTTTGCAAGTTTTGCTTTTGGTTTTTTTGTCACAAGGGTATAATCTCTAGATCTTGGTCCTGAGTGCTTGTTTGATGAAGAATCCTTGATTTATCTGAAGTTTTGGATTGTTTTTACTTTCTGTATTGTTAGTTGATTGAGAGACAATTTTTGTTCTGTATTTGACAAAAGTTTTCTTATCATTTCGTTTTTGTCTACATTACGGGTTTGGTTTGGGAATAATGTTGCGAATGCGCTAATTTTCTTGGATTATGTTTTCTTTTCTTCACTGCATCTTTGATCTGATTTGAGAAAGAAAGAATTGAAGTCATTCTTCTTTTTAATAGTCTTTTACAAGAAAATTGTTGCATTCAAAATATTTGTTAAAATAGAAAATTGGAAAGTTTTGTAGCTTTTGATTATTTGGAATTTTTTTCATTCAAAAATTGAGAAATTGTGTTTCATAGCTTTTGTATTTCAAAAAGAGATACCTTCTCCCCACTGTAATTAGATTTCACTGAATTAAAAGATTGCATAATCATCTATTCTTTCATTTTATTGGGTCAAGGTCGATACATCATCAATTTCATTTATGTTTCCCTTTTGAGTAAGAAACAACCTTTAAAATACAGTGCAATTTTAAAATTTATTAGCAACTTTTATTTTCTATAAATTCTCTACACCAACATTAGCTAGGATAGTGCTTTGGAATAGGTTGTAAGGCACACTCTCCAAAGCATCAAAACACACAATAGTATCTTGTGATAGGGAGAGTTCAAATTCACTTGCTACATTTTGTCCTAGGAAGCCCTTCTAACACAATGGTCAATCGTGAGGTTGCATTAGGACTGGCATAGTTACTCACCCTGCTTTGTCGGTCTTAATGTAGAGATTGAGTGTATTATTGGGGGTCACTTGAGAAGAAAATCATGTGGGGAACTTCTCGAGTTGATTTTGGGATAGATACCCTGCCTTTGCGCGTGGATCAGATTGTCGATTGTTTCCCCAGACATCATTGTCATAATTGGTAACCTTAGTATCCCATCTCTTTAGGGTATTTACACGAGGTGACTATGGAGGGGAAAGTCTTCACATTACTTGGAATCGACGTTGGCCAAACTCACTCGAGCTCCTTGGAGGATATACCCATGATTATGTGTGGGAGCTTGCACCAGGGTGTAAGTCTGTTAAGCAAGTTGTCAACGTAACTTTTCCACCCACTTTATCCCAACCCCTTCTTGTCTTGATTTCACGACGTTGGATTTCATCACCAACTAGTGACTTTGAAATAAGAAGGATTGTTTGCTTGTTTGATTTCTAGATTTTATTAGTGAGTGTTGTTTGTTTCTCTAGTTGGCCATAGATTTGTTTCATTCTTTATATGGTGCGGACAACATCGGCCCTTGTCGTTCATGTAGGATGCAAAGGCTACCTCTAGAAGATCCGTAAGATTACGTTCCTTTGCTTCCTAACTCACCCGAGGGTTCTTCTGAAGGCGCAGTCAATAACAATGTAGCCTCTGAGATTGGAAGTTCTACTCCCTTGGAGGAGTTAATACTTCCCGTAAATCCATTATTGAGTGTTGTACAAGATCCACATTTGCTCCGGATAAATTCATCGGGAGACGTTGTTGCTAACAAGTATATTGAAGTACCTACTGGACCTCATGCAAAGTCTGGTGTGGACGATCTACTTTTGCAAAGTGAGTTGTTTAGAACCACAGTTCATACTGCTGGAATTGTTAATCTTAGCTCTATTCCTATTCGTTCATTTTGGAGGACCTCTTCAGGACATGATATTTTTGATAAACTAGGAATGAGTCCTAATCAACCTATGGCATCACAAACGCCTGTGACTTCCACTACTTATACAGTACCTTTAGATCATTTTACTGGCACAACCAGTAATTTCGTCACAGTTTCAGACCAATTGTTGGTTGGTTCTCACTCAATTCTCCCTCTCCAGATCGCTAACTCTACCATGGACCCACAAGCTATGCATGTTTCTGCCAGAAATGCGGTTATCACTCAAGCTCCTATTGGAACATTGCTTCCGCTTAGATCAAATCCATCACTTCCTCCTAGGTATAATGCTTTGAATACTTCCATTGCTATTCCTACCCAGAATCCATCTGGAGGGTCTAATCATTGTTTTCCTCCTAGGTATAATGTTGCTAGTCATTTTGTTCCTACACCTACCCAGGTTCTCTCCGGGAGGCCTTTTGTTCCTCCTCCACCTTTGCCTAGAGGATCTAATCGTCCTAGCCCTAATAGCTCCAATCAAGTTGGAGGCACCAATCCTTTTGACACTTCTGGTTTTCAAATTCCTGTTGGAGGTCAACCTCAGGTTGGGGGCCAACCTCAAGTTGGGGGGCAACCTTAAGTTCAAGGCCATAACCTAGTTTATGGGAAAAGTATACCTGCATTACAATCTCAACCTTNTGGAGGGTCTAATCATTGTTTTCCTCCTAGGTATAATGTTGCTAGTCATTTTGTTCCTACACCTACCCAGGTTCTCTCCGGGAGGCCTTTTGTTCCTCCTCCACCTTTGCCTAGAGGATCTAATCGTCCTAGCCCTAATAGATCCAATCAAGTTGGAGGCACCAATCCTTTTGACACTTCTGGTTTTCAAATTCCTGTTGGAGGTCAACCTCAGGTTGGGGGCCAACCTCAAGTTGGGGGGCAACCTTAAGTTCAAGGCCATAACCTAGTTTATGGGAAAAGTATACCTGCATTACAATCTCAACCTTGGAATCTTTCTTTCCAAGGGAATCAACAGCCGTCTGGGGGGAAACATCCTCAAGTTAATTCTTTTGTACCCCCTCATCTCGAACAACCGTATCCAAGTTCTATGAATCCTACTTGGGGTCAAAATTTTCAGTCTAATGCTCCTTTCCAAGGGAGCTTACCTAATCAACCAACTCTTGTTGGCTATTCGACTCAAAATCATCCACAACCGAATTTTTCAGGACTATCTAACTATCTATAGATTGCTTATGGTCCTACTAGTATACCTATGGGACTACCTCCTCAAAACTACCAGTTTCCTCAACTGAATAGACAATTTCCCTTTCTTGCTATTTTGGATTTACCGGATTTATCTAGGATTTTGAATGATCCTATTTTTCATTCTCCTTATTGGCCCGTCATACTGGCCAAATTAACATCTAACATTCCTAAGTTTGATGGTTGATCAGGAGAAGACCCAAATAATCATGTCATGACATTTCATCTTTGGTGTTTGTCCAACTCATTGAGTGATGACTCTATAAGGTTACAACTTTTTCAACGAACTCTTATGGGTTCGGTAGCCAAATGGTATATTGAGTTACCACAAGGATTCTTTAATGACTTCAATACCTTGGCCATGGCCTTCTTAACGCAACCCCAATTGCCAATTCAATATGAGACATGAACTGAAATTTTGAGTTCATATAAACAATCCTCTTCCACTCATATTTTTGATCATATTCATGAGTGGAGGAGAAGAAGACACTTAATCAAAGTTCCCCTTCCTCATCAACTATTAGTTGAGTGGTTTATCAAATCACTCATTGGTCCTATAACCTGTGATGTTTCCATGGGTAGTTTCATCACCGAAGAGCAAGCGATTAGTCGTGCTCAATATCTGGATCTCATTTATTCACAAAGAGGCACACTATATGACTTGATCCCTGATGCTCCTCGTCCATCTATGAATCCTACCCCAACACCTCTAGTAGCTTCTCATGCCGTTGATGGTGTGATCGGTACTTTTCATGCTGAGACTCAGTCTAAACAAGCCAGTCATGCCAATCCCAAGTTTACTACTTCAAATGTACAAAATACTCCCAATCCAACTCCTTCCCTCGGTAAAACCTCTGAAGTTAATTCGGTTCAATCTACACCTACCGGTAAAAATCAAAATAAAAAGAAAGGGAAGGGTAGGAATAAGGAGGACAAAAATAATAATCAACAATCTGAGAAACCCAAAACACAGCCTGTTGATGACAAAGACAAGCATAAACCTCGTTATCCTTGACTTATCTGTGGTGAGGATCATTATACGAAAGATTTTCCACGATGTGCTGAGGTTACTAAGTTTTTGCAAGGGACCGGGACACCTCCTACACCCGCTGTCTTGTCACAACTATTTCCTTCTCAGCAGTAGGCCCAACTTCACCTCCAAACAATCCTCTTCATCTCGAATGACCAGGCCTAGATACAGTTCTTCATCCTCCTCCCAAGGGCGTTGTTCGAAATTCCTCATTTAATCCTCACACATATGCTACCCAAAACTATAGTATTGTAGAAGACCTTGCACAAGCAACCTTTGCGATGTCGGCTCTCAAAGTCCTTCAAAGTTTTCCTACTCAATGAAAGGCGTTGTTAAAGGCTATTGGTGGAACTGATCCTAATGATACTAATTTAATAATCTTTGACTTGGAAGATCATATTCCAAGGCTTCCTCCTCAATTAGTGTTTAAGATACAAGTTGTTGTGGAAAATAAGAATATTTTTCGAACCGTTATTGACAAAGGAGCCTCGACTTGCGTCATGTCCATCATTTGTTGGAAGGCTATTGGCTCTCCTACCCTTACCGAGTCACACAATACTACTAAGGATTTTAATGGTACAGGGTTTAAACCTTATGGTGTTCTTCCTTTGTTGTCTATTATGTTAGAAGGTAAGGTGGTTAATGTTGAGGTTGAGGTCTTTGATGCACCTCTTGATTACAACCTTCTACTTGGTCATAGCTGGATTGATTCCATGCGCACAGTTGTTTCTACTCTTTTCCGTGTGTTACATTTCCCGCACCAAGGAAAATTCATTACCGTTGATCAACTGGCCTTCTTTAATTCTGATTCACATACTAGCAATGTACCTTTCATTTCGAAAACACCTCTAGATTATGAGAATGTCGGCGTGGGTATTTTAAAAGATTCAACCTTGATGGGTACATTTCCTATTCCACCACCTGATATTCCTCCTCCTTTTGTCGCCTTGATTAACATGATATCAACCTCTGTTAGCGAAGCCCTCGAGTCTTATGACTCATGGATAGTTCCTAGATTTGACGACTATCTTCATTACGACGACCAAATGCCTTTGAGTCCGGTAGAATCGGCTTATCAAGCTATTCAATTGACAACTCCTTCTCCTCCTTCTCTCGGTGATACATCTCCTGATCCGTTCCATGTGATATTTCATACTGATGAGATGATCATGACAGTCATGTCTACGGAAGATACTCCATGGGATGATGGGCATCATCGTTCTATTCTCTTCCTAGAACATGAGACCATAGAGAGTTACCAACGGATTTAGAATCCATCCACCGTTGTTGTTATTTCCTTTGTTCCTAAATCAACACACATTGTTCTGTATGAAGGGAACTTGAGTAATATTTCACCTACCATTCCTCTTGACATATCGATCAAACTCGGAGTCATGGAAAATGTTCATATTGGTGCCTCATGTTCTATTGATGAGGTTTGCACTTATAAAGCCCTTTTCTAAGAATTATGTGACGTTTTTGCCTGGAGTTATGTAGAAATGCCTGGTATTGATCTTGATTTTGTTGTGCATGAGATTAAGACTTACCTGGATGCTAAACCTGTGCAGCAGAGACTTCGCCCAGTACATCCATGTAAAGTTGCTGCTATTAAGCTTGAAGTTGAAAAACTTCTTAAAGTTGGCTTTGTCTATCCTATGGCTTTGACCGATTGGGTGTCCAATATTGTTCCGGTTAACAAGAAACAAGGCGCGATCTGTGCTTGTGTAGATTATAGGGATATAAACAAATCTTGTCCCAAAGACAATTATCCAACCCCTTTCGCTGACTAGATTGTTGACGACTATGCCGGGAGTGAAATCTTCTCCTTGATGGACGGTTTCTCTGGCTATAATCAAATCAATATTTTGCCCATGGATCAACATAAGACTGTCTTTATTTTCCCTTGAGGAACCTTCACATACTAGAAACTACCTTTTGGTTTCAAAAATGTTGGTGTGACTTTTCAGCTCGCTATGTCTTACACTTTTCATGACATTAAGCACATTGTACAACCCTATCTTGACAATCTACCAGTATTTTATGCGTCGTCAAGATCACCTGGCACATCTACGGGCCATTTTCCTACACTGTTGTTATTATTGCATACGATTGAATCCACACAAATGTGTTTTTTATGTAGAGTCTGGATGACTTCTTGGTTTTATAGTGTCTATACATGGGATTAGGGTAGACCCCTTGAAGGTTCAGGCTACTCTCAATTTACCTCCTCCTTCCACACTACACCAACTCCAAAGTTTCCAAGGGAAGGCAAACTTTTTACGTCGATTCATTCCCAACTACACTAAATTAACGAAAGGATTTACTCGACTTCTCAAGAAAGGTTATGATTTTGTGTGGGACAACATTGCCAATAAATCCTTTGAAGCTTTGAAACTTGCCCTAACCCGTACACCACTGTTGTTTCCACCTGATTATATTCGAGATTATTTCATGTACTTAGTTGCTTCAGACTCTACCATTGCTATGGTTCTAGTCCAAGAGGATGATTCACACGATGAACATGTTATATATTATTTGAGTCGGAGTCTCACAACCACCGAAACCAAATATTTACATGTGGAGAAACTAGCCTTAGCAGCTGTTCAAGTTGTTCAACATTTTCGTCACTACATCTTATTACGCAGGAACCACAGTCATTTACAATTGAAACCCCATGCAACACATCTTTACTCAACAATTGCTGGTGGGGGCAAGTACTCTAAATGGATAGTTATTCTCCAAGAGTTTGATTTTGAGTTTGAATGCGCCAAGTCAAAGAAGTCTTTGGTTTTTTCCAAATTGATATGTGACCTTCCCTCTACTGAAATAGAAACTATGGCAGAGAATTCCTTACCTGATGAATCTCTCTTTCTGATAAGTTCTGAGGACATATGGTATGGAGATATTATCATTTATCTCCAGACCCAAAATTTTTGGCCCGATATTTCTAGTACAAATCATCATCGTATCCGGTATCAAGCCCATCAATACATTATCCTTGGTGATACCCTTTATTGTCATAGTATTGATTCAATATTTCGACGATGTCTCACCTATGATGAAACTGAGAAAGATTTGAATAATGTCACTCTGGATCATGTGGCGGTCATATGTTTGGGTATGCCACTGCCCAAAAGATCTTACGAGCTGGTTATTTCTGGCCTTCATTGTTTAAGGATTGCATTACTGCCGTCCATAAATACCATGCTTGTCAAACCTACAACAACAAGATCAGATCTCACCTTGCTCCTCTTTGCCCTATAGTTTTCGTCGGTCCATTCGCTAAATGGGGTATTGACTTCATGACATGTAACCCTCACTCAGTTGAGGGGCATGTATACATTATTGTAGCTATGGATTATTTTACTATGTGGGTCGAGGCGATGTCTACATTTGATAATACTGGGAAAACTGCAACGTTATTCATATTCAATCATATCGTTACTAGATTTGGTGTCCCTCAAGTCATCATCACTGATCACGGTAGTAACTTTTGCAATTTCATGATGTCTGAACTTATTGATAAGTTGGGTCTTTGACATGAAAACTCAACCCCCTATTATCCACAGGCCAATGTCCAGGTTGAAGCAATCAACAAATTTCTCACTACTATGCTTCTACGGATGGTAGGAATTCACAAGTCAAGTTGGAACGCAATTCTCTTCTTGGCATTATGTGCCTATCGGACATCTATTAAGTCTTCCACGGGGTTCACACCTTTCTAGTTAGAATATGGTATTGAAGCAATTTTGTCGATTGAATGTGAAATCCCATCTTTGAAACTACCTGTTGAACTTCTCCCTAACACCTCAGCTGAAGAGGAACATATTTTGTATTTGATGCAATTAGATGAGACCCATCGAGATGTTGCCTTAGTCATTGAAACTCAGAAAAATCGTGTCAAATCTCAATATGACAAGCATGTCAAACCACATGTATTTTATGAAGGTGATCTTGTTCTCCTTTATGAACAAGATCGTGATTTACTAGGGGCCGATAAATTTGAGCCCATATGGCGGGGTCCTTATATTGTGAAATGAGTGTTGGAGAAAGGGGCTTATGAGCTGGTAGATTATGATGGAATTCCTTTGAGTGAACCCAAAAATGGGATTTACTTGAAGAAGTACTATGCTTAAATCATTTTTTGCATGAGTGTTGTGTATTTTTAGTGTATCATACTCTTGTGTTCTTTTTCGTTTTTGGTTCCGCCTTTCGGTTGCTTACCTTTCATTATGATTGGTTTCCATATGTCGGTGTATTTGTTACCCTGTATCGTCTTCGCTGATGGTGCTAGTCGCAGTACTCAAAACTTAGCATCCACTGCTTGGGCAACCTATGCACCTACGAATGATTTGATCAGTCTACATGGTGTTTGCCTTTGTCATGCAACTAATAATATCACGGAATACAATGCATTTATAGAGTTGCTAACTGACGCTGTTTCACTTGGAATCCATCATCTTATTGTACGACTTGATTCACCGTTAGTAGTACTACAACTGAGTAATGTTTATTCCATCTGAAGTCCTACTTTGTTAAGGGTATATTTACGAATTCGCCTCTTGGAACGACATTTTGATTACATTGAATATCAATACATTATTATATGTCTAAATACATTGACAGATGCATTGGCTAATTATGTGTTAGACAGACATTTGAGACATTTATAAATCCAATCACACTTTTTACAAAAACAAGTAAGCCGGTAGGAACTTTATATTTATAACGGTAAAAGTTTACAAAAAAGTGTTTTGTTCGAAGACCAAAATATCAAAATRTGAAGCTCATGGATTCATGTAAAAAAAGCATCAAGGATGTTGCTCGATGTAACAAATGACTGCYCGTGCTACTCTACGGAGCAGTCGACTGATAGATGCATACACGCCCACTGTGTGGCGTTGGTAGTGCCTAGGAATCTCATCCACCGTGGCATCAGTGACATGCATGGTTAGTCCCTCCAGGTTMTGTTCTATAGCCTCAAGATCTGCGGAAACCACCCCTGTTGCAACACCTCTTGCTCTGTGTCTCTAGATGGGAGATGATCCCAGCGGACGATAAGTCCCCACATCTTCATTGTTGAGAGCACTTGATTAGTCATCGGATAAATAACACATAAACCATTTTATATCATTAAAATATCAAAAACATTATATAAACAAAAATTTCCTTCTTACCTATGTCCCCCACTGGGACCCATCAGGAAGAGCTAGATTTGGATCCCCACRAAAATCTACCCCAGCATACGCATAATCTTCCACCATGAGCAACTGATTCCTCAACCATTGGAAGAAGACATCGCCATACTTGACGATGGTAACACCACCATGTCGAGCCATAAGATCCACCCACTTCTTCATTCATGGATCCTGTGGAGTGGGTATACCTCACTCCACCTCCAGACATAGGAAAAGAACCCTCTCCAGAAAGAAGGACACCAAAATGGACCCATATCCAAATTGCTTCAACCGATCATTTCAACACTTGGTAAGTTGTTTCTTCATGCTTTTCAAGACCCCCTCACACTAGTTGAAGACCCTGGGCTCCATGCATTCTATCGCATACTGAAAATGGCTCTGCAAAGCCATATGGGGAGTTTCACTCCTTGGTATGCAAGTAATGGTGTAAAGGATAGTCCGCAATGGTAGATCCCAGAAATCCATGATGGATACCTTGCCACTGTGTTTCTCAGTACTTGGCCCACAATGGTGGCGGACATAGTAATCCATAGGTTCACCTCCACCCCTGCTTCCTGTGAGTGACACCCGTGAACCACGATGAGATAGCCCTGTCAAGAAATAGATATCCTCTATATCTATTGTGAGTGTTTGCACACCCACATGAAATGTCTGTTTATTCACATCCCACATGTGAACCAAGTACTCTAGTAGTCTCAATTGGGCTCTCATGCCCTGAATCCTGGAAAATTTTAGTAACCCACATTGCCTTAGATCCATAACTGCCCCCGGGTCATTCCCGAAAAAGTAATCCTCTTCTTCATGCTCTCGCTCATGCCACTCCAACATCTTGACCAAGGAAAGCCTGCCAAGGAACAATAAAAGAAAGTTAGAAACATAAAAATTCTTTCCTGGGGGTTTTTCTAGTTGGGTTTATCCTTTTAAATTTTTGGTTGCGGTCGTTGCAGGGCTGTGCATTCACGTAAAGTGATTTCATCACACCCTTCCTATAGGGTCACCTGTGATGATCCTAGATCATCACAGTTCATGATATAGGGCACCTGTGACGATCTCAATGCGCAGGTAGCCCCAAAAAATCGACCCAACACACAAATTTGACCAATGAAAACAAATTTTGAAACCATGAAAATATGAAGGACAAGAATATTACTTGTTTGAAGAAGATGGTTAGCAAAATGATCCACCATAAGCTCCGCAATCGACAGTTGAAATTCAGGGAGAAAAAGGGCTTTGGAGCACTATTTGGGTAAATTTGCAAATGAAATGGTAAAATGGTGTTTTTGGCCTATTTTATTGACTTTTATCACTTTTTATTTGCAAAATTATATTATTTTTATATTTTATCCATGCCCTAAAGTCTGAACAACTTGGAAAGTGTTGACTTTTGTAGATTAAAAGGTCTAGAGAGGAGACGTTGGAACAAGGGTCCACCCTTTTTTTATTTGTTTTTGCATATTTTTCGCATGTACAGATCCTTTTAGGGTTTTTCAGGAAAAACTCCGAGCAGAGTCTTAATTCTTTCTCATTCTCGTGAAACCATGAGAATGTAATCAAGTAGTCTTTTTTCATTTTTTTCGAACTTGTCTTGGCAATACAAAAAAACAAACCTATGGAGTATCCTTTAAGCCATTTTCAAGCTCCCTAAACATGAAAATATGGTCGAGCGACATTGTTATTTTCACGCTCATAAAAGTATTTGAAGAAAACGTATGATGAGTGGTAGGTTATCTTTTTTTCAGTCTCATCAGACTAAATTACGAAAAAAGACCTGATGGAGTTCTCTTTAAGTGTTTTTCAGACTCTCTAAAAATGAAAATCCCCTAAGTTTTCTTTCATTGGACTCATTAAACAAACATGGAAAGACCCATATGGGATCGAACCACTCCTTCTTAGGGTTCGTTAAACATACTCTAAGGGACTCATCCAAAGGATGAGGTTATATCTACAAGAATATGTTATCCTCCTCAATCTTGCGTAAACATAAAGAGGTACTCGCCAGAAATGGTGGGGGGAAATTGGGAAAGAAATGTGTCTCTGTATTTGTGTTAGTGGAAGTAATAGTCTCTCTTGAACATGACACCCCCCTTCATCATTGTTTCCGGGTTGGGAAATTCATATGTCTCTCATTTGACCATCTACAAGTTCATATGTTGGGTCCTCCTTGATTCAATGTTGCCAAGACAATTGTCGTGTCGTTCATATGTTCAAGAGAAGTCCAACCTAAACAAGCCTTCTATCGAGTCGACCATCTACAATTCTAAATATTATAACATGTCAGCCTTGCCTAAGTCAGTTCTAAATCACTTCATACTTTGATCTACCTCAAATCTGTTACATATTTCATGTCATTGATGGGGGATACATCAAGGCCCTTCTGTGACGAGTCTTTTCCTGTCGACTTCAACTCATTATCCGGGAACAAGACTTAGAAATCATTTAGTACCTTAGAGTCTGCATGCCTCAATGGTAGGTTTCTTCACTTTCAACAGTGGGTTCACATCATTGACCCCTAATTGGAATACTCCATCGAGTTTTCGACTCCAACTCACTTATTCACATTCGTTGGATTGTACTAGGGTACCTTGGGAGTCATTGACATCAATGGCGATTTCCCTCGCACTTGTTAATGGTTTTCATTAATGACTGGTAATCAAGTGGTTTTTACCATGTTCGACTTCGACACTTGTAATCACATGGCTAGATTTGTACTTAGAAATGTTGCAAATGAAGACCCTGGATCTTATCATTTTGGTCCAGGTTGCGATGGAGTATTCATGAATTTTTACTGACACATAGATCTACTTTGTATGTCTCGTGGCTATGTGCGAATTTGAATTCTTTTAGAGCATAGATCCACAGTGTATTCCTGGTGGCTATGTCGAATCATGATGACATGGATCCACAGTGTATGTTTAGTGGCCATGACTCGCTTGAAACTTATGAAATTTTTACTGACACATAGATCTACTTTGTATGTCTCGTGGCTATGTGCGAATTTGAATTCTTTTAGAGCATAGATCCATAGTGTATTCCTGGTGGCTATGTCGAATCATGATGACATGGATCCACAGTGTATGTTTAGTGGCCATGACTCGCTTGAAACTTATGATTAGATTCACTTGTACTCTGAGCATGGAAATGCCTACCTCAAAAAATGGTATGTTATTATGCAGATGCTTGGTTGTTTGTAGGTTCCCGATCGATGCGCTCCTTGTTTTCGACACACACATTCTACAAAGTATTTCAACTGTCACGAGTTCCACCTTCATCCTTTGGGGGGCATTCTGTTACACATTATTTTGGTCACCTCAGTGATCAACTAATGACATGTTGTAATATGCTAGATCTAAAAAGTATGCAGAACATAAATAAAATGATAGAAATGGCAGATGAACAACAATATAACTAGAATAACACCACAATAATACTGAAATGATAATAGAATAACACCAGAAAGAGCACTTTGATTACTGAGAAAAATGTTCACTTGCCTCTTCGAGGGGGCAACCTCCAGTCGAGCAGAGCTCTATTACAATAATTTCCAAGATAGGGTTTTCATACCCTCGACTCCTATTTATACTAAATATGTCTATCAAGAGAACCATCTAGAGGAAGATCCTTCTAGAAGCGAAAGCTTCTATTAGGTCTTCTTACATTCAAATTATTCTACTTTATTGGAAGGCCTTATTAATATTGACCTTTATTACATCGGAATACATTGTTCTATCTATGTGAGGGGTTAGGTCCCTAACATGTCCTCCCCCTTAAAAACAACCTTGTCATCAAGGCTTGAGATGTGGAAATTGATGCAGAATGGTAGCTGGTTCCCAAGTGGCATCTGCCAGAGTTGTATCTTTCCACTAGACTAAGACTTCCTTGATGGTTCGTTGACACAGGCGACGCTCACGTTGGTCCAAAAATGCTTGTGGTTGTAGCCAAATGGAGCCTTCTTCTTCCAACTCGGGAAGGTTGGTTTGAGTTTGGAACTTAGTTCCAATCACCTTCTTTAAGCATGAAACATGAAAAACATGATGTAGCTTAGAATGACTAGGCAAAGCTAACCGATAGGCCACCTGTCCCACATGCTTGAGAACTATATAAGGACCATAAAATTTGGGTGCTAGCTTCTGACAATGGTCGACCTTGAGGGAAGTCTACTTGTAAGGTTGCAGTCGAAGAAACACCTGATCCCCTTATGAAAAATGACTTTCAGAGTGACCTTGATCTGCTTGTTGCTTCATGCGATTCTGGGCCACGACCAAATTTTCTTTGAGGGTACGGAGAATAGCCTCTCGAACTGTAAGTGTTTGGTCAATTGCCTGGACCTTTGATACACCTGGTAAATATGAGAGAACTGACTATGGCTTTTGTCCATATACCACTTCAAAAGGAGTCATGCGGGTAGCTGTATGGTATGAAGTGTTGTACCACCATTCAACTAGGGTTAACCATTGATCCCACTGATTTTGATTTTTCTTGATTTTCCAATGCAAAACACATAAAATATGTTTCTAAACACTTGTTGAAAACTTCAGTTTGACCATCCGTCTGGGGATGATAAGCTATGTTGAGATGCAATTGGGTGCCTTGTAGCTTGAATAGTTCTTGCCAAAAATTGTTGGTGAAAGTTGGGTCATGATCATAAACAATAGAATGTGGCATGCCATGAAGCTTGAAGACATGATCCATGAAAATTTGAGCCACTGTGGACGTTGTAAATGGGTGTTGAAGAGCATAGAAATGAACATATTTGGAAAGGCGATCAACTACCACCATGATGACTGATTTATTGCCTGATTTAGGTAAGCCTGCAATAAAATCCATAGAGATATCCCTCCAAATAGCATGTGGAATCAGAAGCAGTTGTAGTGTGCCAGGAGATTTGATTGTTTCACCCTTGTTGCATTGACACACATCACATTCGGCCACAAAATTACGAATGTCTTGTTTCATACCATCCCAGAAAAAAGAACATTTGACCCTGCCATAGGTTTTGGTAAACTTGGAGTGCCCAGCTATGGGTGTAGCATGAAGCTCAGAAATCACTGTGGCTTTAAGTTTTGATTGTTTACTTAAATACAAATGGCCTTTGTATCAAAGCTCATCGTGGAGCCAAGAGTACCCTGGGGAAAGTGGAGAATTGGACTACAATTGTTGTATCAGATGCAAACTTTTGGGATCATGTAGCCATTCCCGACAAATGGCTTGGAGCCAATCTGGTACAATGAAGGAGAGAGAAAAAATGCAGCCTTCATCTTCATATTTTCGGGAAAGTGCATCCACAACCACATTGTCTTTGCCTTTCTTGTAAATGATCTCATAATCATATCCAAAGAGCTTAGTCACCCATTTTTGTTGCTTTGGGGAGGAAATACGTTGTTCCAGGAAATACTTGAGGCTTTGATGATCTATCTTAATTTGGAAGCATTGCCCCAATAGATAAAGGAGCCACAAATCAATGGCATGCAAAATAACCAACATTTCCTTTTCATAGATTTATTTGCCCAAATTTCGTTCAAACAAATGTTTTCTCATAAAGGCCAAAGGCTGACCCTCTTGCATAAGGAAAACACCAATACCTTTCCCTAAAGCATCACATTCCAGGACAAAGGTCTTTGTGAAATCTGGAAGGGCCAGGACCAGAGTGGTGCACATAGCCATCTTCAAGGTTTGAAAATCCTGAGCAGTTGATGGAGTCCAAGTGAAAGATTTATTTTTAAGGAGTGTGGTGAGAGGTGTCGCAATCTTTCCATAATTCTTAACAAACTTGCGATAATAACCTATTAAGCCCAGAAATCCTCGCAAGTTTTTGAGAGTCTTTGGGTGAGGCCAGTCTTGCATAGCTTCAATCTTTTTAGGATCCACCTTGACGTTGTTCTTGCCAACAAGATGACCCAAGTACTCGACTTCTGAGGCGCCAAAATCACATTTAGATTGTTTCAGGAAACATTGGTGCTGAGAGAGTAGATGGAGAATGCAATCCGCATGAGCAAGATGGTCTATCCAGGTTTTTCTATAGATGAGGATATCATCAAAGAAAACTAAGACAAAATGACAGAGAAAAGGGTGAAAGACATGTTTCATGAGGCTTTGGAAGGTGGAGGGGGCATTACACAAGCCAAAGGGCATGAACAAAAACTCATAGTGACCCTCATGAGTTCTAAAGGTAGTCTTAGGAATGTCTTCTTCTTTCATATGGATCTGGTGGTAGCCAGAACGAAGATCAAGTTTAGTAAAGAACTAGACGACACTCAATTCATCCAAGAGGTCATCAATGACAGGAACGGGAAATTTGTCTTTAATGGTGAGTTTGTTGAGGGCACTAAAGTTAGGACACATTCACCAAGAACATTCTTTCTTCGGGACCATGACCACAGGAGAAGAGTAGGGGCTTGTACTAGAGCGGATAACGCCTGCGTTAAGCAGTTCTTGAACCATTTTCTCAATTTCATTTTTTTGGGAAAAGGGGTGACGATAGGGACAGATATTGGGAGGAAGGCTTCCTGGTATAAGGGGAATGGAATGATCATGAACACCACGGGAAGGCGAGAGTCCCTAGGGAGTGGAAAAGACCAACTAATGTTTAGAGAGGATGGATTGGAGGTCTTGCGGCACATAGGGTGTCTCAGTTGCCTGTATGGCATGGAGTTGGGAAATAATGCCAAAATGACCTTTTTTGAGCATCTTTTCCATGTGATGGGAACTAATGATCTCTGGTGAACCGACGGTGATGCCTTGGAACTTATATTTTTGTCCTTACTGGTCGAATTGCATGGTTAATTCCTTGAAATCCATGAGAATGGGATCCAAAGTCCTTAGCCAGTCTACACCCAACACAATGTCACAACCACTCATGTCGATAGCAAACATATGAGATTTTAGGTGGTAGTCACCAATTTGGAGATGCACATTTTCACAATGCCCTCCAGATTTCATGGAGCCTCCATTGACAATCATGATTTGGAAATTATTGATTGCATGGATATAAAAATGAGTTTCTTGGGCAATGAGGCGATGAATAAAAATTATGGGTGCTTCCTCTATCAACAAGGATGATGACCTTTCTATGCTTGATGTAACCAATTATCTTGAGGGTTTGGGGAGCAAAGAGGCTAGTGAGAGAATTTAGGGAAATGACCGGTTCTACTTCAGGAGGGTCTGAGGGAGGGGTTATGTCCGTGGGTTTAGGTGACTCAGACACAAGTGGAGTTTCAACATCCTCTTCCAAAACAACCTCCGATATGGCCATAAAAAGATTTTGTTCCTTACACTTGTGGCCCAGAAAATATTTGTCATCACAATTATAACAAAGGCCTTTGAGTTGGCGTTCAACCATTTTGGCCCTGGTCAATTTTTGGATCTTTAATGGAGTGGAAGGAGGAGTGGGATTTACTGGTTTAGTGCGAGGAATAAAGGAGGGTTTMTGGTTTTGAGAAGAGACAACCTGTTGTGCTTCCTTAGCTCGTTTAGTAGCCTCCACCCAAATCTGAGGACAAGCCAYGAGGACATGGGCATGAATCTTATCCTTGAGTCCACTGATAAAACATTCTCGGAAAAAAGCATCAGACATTCCCTTTATACGAAAAGCCAGTTGCTCAAAAGAAGCTATAAATTCTTCCACTATGCCAGATTGTTTCAATTTTGTCAAACAGACTAAATGGTTGGTGTCAGTRTCAAAGCGGTCATAAATCTCTGCCACAAAGTGTGTCCAAGCAACATACCCTTGACGGGAAGTTTTTCTCCATTGCCACCATTGCCAACGTTCTTGATCTAGATGGAGAACACCATACTGAAGTTTGGCCAAGCCATCTATAATGTCATACAAAGAGAAATAATGTTCCATTTGAGTTACCCAACCAATGGGATCTGAGCCATCAAATTTGGTCACATCCACCCACAGAAGGCGTAGGTCACGCTGAAAGTGATGGGGATGAAAATTATGGGAATGAGAGGAAGTTTCAGCTTCGATATGCAAAGGTGGGTCGGATAAAGGGTATATGCAGGGATATGCAGTTTGGTGTAGATCATCGAAATGACAGATTCAAGCTGGGTAGTAATGTCTTGTTTGAGTTCCTCGATTGAGGTGGTAATGGAGGACTACATGTTTGTATTGATTGTGGAAATATTACCACTGAGTTGTTTCACTTCTTGTTGGGTCTCTGTGAAATTAGATTGCAAGGTATTGAATCGAGCTTCCAAGTCTTGGCTACGGGTATGGGTTATGATGACGAGGGAACCAAAAAGGGGCGGGTGGGGTCAAAAATTTTGCTGAAAAATGATAGGTATGAATGTGATAAGGGTGAAGAAATAAATCCAATGTAATAGGTCTCAAATAATGGTGCAAAAATTTCCATTTTTTTTTTAACATCTGTGGAGTTATACTCCGGTCTGAAGAATATGAAATTCCCAAATGCTTAACCAGGAAGAAATGTGTAGTGATTTGGAAACTCGAACACAGTTGCGTGAAAATAGATCTTGTCTATTTTATTTTTGTTTTCGTCCCCAAGGGTTAGGAATTCAAGGGTTCTACAGACAAGGGTTTGCCCTATGTTATAGCTCTCTGGTATACATGCGAGGTCCAATAGTAGTACTCGGCCCAATATCTCAAGGAAATAACTAAGGAGGCTAGACCATGCCCTTATCCGTACTACCCAACTACCCAGGTACCATAGAGTATCTTCCCGAGTGTTGTTCTCGGTGGCACTATAGCAGTTAGGCGACCGACCAGTTTATCTAAAGAGGGCTTCAGGAAATATAGGTCGATCCATATATAGGTGTTGTCTAATGCACTACCACTCGAAGGGGTACCAACAAGGGTTACAAGGGTGGCCAACAGATGTGCGCTTAAGAACCACTTGTATTTCCTGCGTGTATGAATCCCTCAACTGCGGGTTTATTCGTGTAACGACAGATCTTTGTAGCTTAAAGATGTCGGAATATGTCTCTACCCTGAAAAAAAATTAACCCACAATTTTCTGCTGAGGAAAGTGCTCTGATACCACTTGTAATATGCCAGATCTAAAAAGTATGCAAAACATAAATAAAATGTTAGAAATGGCACATGAAAAACAATATAACTAGAATAACACCACAATAATACTGAAATGATAACAAAATAACACTAGAAAGAGCACTTTGATTACTAAGAGCAATGTTCACTTGCCTCTTCAAGGGGGCAACCTCCAGTCGAGCAGAGCTCTATTACAATAATGTCCAAGTTAGGGTTTTCATACCCTCGACTCCTATTTATACTAAATATGTCTATCAAGAGAACCATCTAGAGGAAGATCCTTCTAGAAGCGAAAGCTTCTATTAGGTCTTCTTACATCCGACTTATTCAACTTTATTGGAAGGCCTTATTAATATTGACCTTTATTACATCATAATACATTGTTCTACCTATGTGAGGGGTTAGGTCCCTAACACATGTGTTCATGTTCCCTGAAAATATTAAAAGAGACTTTCTTCATGGGAAAAGTGGTTTGCTTTCCTCTTTCAAAAATGATATCAAGGAAGGTCATCGCACCCTACTATATGCATGGGGTGCAACGATGCCTGATTGTCTCACTCTACCCTAAACCTGGACTGTGACGTCGTCACATGCTTCTTGTGCATAGGGTGCGACGATGCTTAAAGCAATGGAAAATTCAAAAATCATGAATGTTCTAGAAGGGAATCTTCTAGAAGATGAGGTGGCCTCTGATCAATTTGGATCTTACTCGCTTCTCTGATTTAGTGGGATCATCCTAATCTCCTCATCCATCTCTCTTTCACCCTATATAAAGAGGGATATCTCATGGAAAAGGCTAAGGTTGAATAGGCTAAGATTTGCATGGAGAGTTCTACTTCAGATTATGCTTGAGAGATTTGCTTTAGTTCTTCAAGTCAGATTGTGAATCTTTTTCATTCAAGGCATTGGAGAAAAGGTGTGTGTGTGTTGAAGCAAAGAGCCATTGAAAGGGGACCTTGCAACATCAAGGCATGGGTTGTATTCTCCACTTTCCATTTCATTTAATACAACAATACATTTCTTCCCTATAAAAGCATTTCGTCTTCTATTGTATAATTCATTGATCATATACATAGACTTCATTAGAATATATATATCTTTGTTTTCCCTCTTGGTTGTTTTGTGATTCTTAGACAGGCTTACTAATCTGCAAACCCAAGGAAGGAGCTACAAGGATGACACTAGCGAGGATCAAGCGTTGTTTAAAAGGTATGTCACTTGTACCTCACTAAACTAGTTTATATAGACATGAAGTTTAAAGCAAAGTGTGTATTATGTTATGTTTTGTTCTAGTTTCCTGTAGAAGTTAAGGATATCTGTTTGTGTCCACACTTACCAATTAGTCTGATAACATGGGTGGTATTGATGTTGTATTAGGGGTCCAATGGTTACAATCATTGGGAACAATGGCCCTTAATTTTCAAGATCTTTTCATGATATTTTCCTTAGAAGGAAGGGAAATTGAGCTTAGAGGTATCCAAGAAAAACCCTCTTAAGTGATGAGCTCTAACATCATGACAAAATTACTCAAAAGGGGACACCTTGGTGTAATTGCACAATTGTGCTCACTAGATGTTCAAAAATCTATAGCTTGTACTCCAATGGATCTCCAAAAAGTTATCAACAATCATTCCAAGGTATTTGGAGAGATGCTTAAGGGTCTTCCACCTACTCAAGATCATTCCCATGTTGTTCATCTATGACTGGAAAGTGTACATCCAATCATCCATGTTTCTTGCTTAAGGAAAATAATCAGTGATAAGATCCCAATGCAAACTATTTTATCAAATATTAATGGAGAAGGGAAAATCATACTAGAACCAAAAACAACACTTAAAATAGGGTTTTAGAAGCCGCGAAATCGAGAAATTACTGAGTACCATGTCAAATGGAAGAACCTATCAGTGGAATAGGTGACATGGGAAGATGATTTCTTCATGCAATCAAAGCCATGGTTGTCAAGTTTTGAGGACAACACTTTTTTGAAGGGGAGGGGCATGTTAAGCCGTAGACAAAACCCCATGTTGTGTAGAAAACTCCTTATTAAGCCCTAGATATTGAATTATTACATTTATAATGTTATATTTGTATGTCGACTAGAACCCTTCATTGCACCCTTTCATTATAATTTTACCCTTTTTCTCCTATATATATAACAAGGAGACTTAGTCTTAGGAGCATATTATCTCATCTCATATCATATTCTGAATTGGATATATTGTAAAAGGAGGTTTCCCCCTCGAAGTGGACTGTAATCGTTGACTTTTTGTCATTTTTAAGGCATTGGATCATAACAAATGACCACATTCACTATAGTATCAACATTTTAGTGACAACAAAAAGAACAAATTTGTGTATGGAAGTATAATTAATAGATTATTACTTTCCTTTTTAAAAAGGTTTTAATACTTTCAATGGCAATTTTTGAATGACTTATCACCAATCAACAAAAAGGATGTATCCAACATGTAATGTTGAATCTTTTTATTCTTTATGGTTGATAACATTCTAAGCTTATGTATAAGATGCTTAGTATCTATAGATAATTTGTGAATGTCAAACTAGGAAGGTTGAACTCCCCATTGCAATAGAATACATAGAGCCTACCATAAACAATAACATCGAGCCTACAAAAGTTCTTTTAGCCAAAAAGTGGTGTTCTTTATCTACCATGGGCATCACATGGTATTGCAATATTTTACTTATGAAACAATATGCACCTCCAAAATATCAACCATTTCACATGGTATAGAAATTTTCAAAACCCCACATGCCATAATTTATTGTTTCTTGTGTGATGGGAGGAATACTTTAAATTTTATTTTATATATACACTACGTAAGAATAGCGTAGTCTAAACATTCTACCTTTTAGGAGTTTTCCGATGTTTTTTTTGTTTGATTTTTCCCAAAATCCGGTGAGGAATGGTTGGATCTGCAGATTTGAGTGGCTAAGTTTGTATAATCCAAGTGCCTTAGGGGTTTTTCAGCACACTGAATCCATTTATGCATTCATAAATGCAATATAAACAACATAAAATAGCGATTTTGTCCAGATTTACATCGCTGAATTCCTGCCAAAAAACCCAAAAGGTAGAACGTTTAGCCAACGATAATAAGAATAGATATAAATACCCATAAGACCAAGAGAATATTGCATCTTTATCACATGAAAWKTTTTTGTATAATACAACATAAATTAGACCTCTATATTGATATGCATTACTTATGGAGCACACAATGGATAAGAGTCACAACCCACAGTCAACATCTCATTGTGATTTAAATTGAAGAGATACAAACTTAATGATGTTCAAAAKTTCATTTGCTTGATACTGTATATGGATCATTGGGGATGATCTAATAACAAGACCAAAATGCATGCAAAAACCCTCATTATTGGATGGATCAATGGTAGGGAACAACAAGAATGTTCGAGATAATAATTGTCTATATTTTTTGGGAAAGGCATCATTTGTATTATAGATCTGATGTTAGGATTTTGAGTGGAGTACATCCATGGTGATATAGGTGCATGGGTTTATGGTCAAATCCCCTGCAAAAATAAATAAATTCAATGCAACGTGAGAAATCAACCATTCATTATTGATCCGAAAAGATCTTTTAACGACAATGGTTGAGTCTTAAAGCATGAGTTAAATTACCATTTAGGAAATTAATGAAAGACAAAAAATTAATGAAGAAACATGGAAGCCATAAAGCATTATGCAGATATGGAAATAATCATAAAGGAACAGTAAACCATAAACACCAAGTGATAACGGAGTTCGGCAATCTCACCAACGTCTCCGGGCCTTCGTCTTAGTGGGTGAGGCTTTTCTTATTTTTGTTCGAAGCTTCAAATGTACATCATAAAAGTGCCAATGGATTACAAAAATGAGCTAGTTGTGTTCTGCTAGATCTCAAGAACCCATCAAAACTTACGGCATTGAAAACGGACAAACGAAGCTCCTAGAAATGGCCTGCAAAGGTGCTCTCCTCAATGGCTTCCTTGCATAAAAATGGCTTTGCCTCAACAATTCATCATCATTTTCCCGATCTGAAATTCTCTCCCATGGCTTCAAGAACCTCTAGTTTTTATAGACTTGAAGTTGGCAACAAACTCCCAAGTTCTCCCCAAGCTCCGGCCTAAAAAAGGGCCCAAGATCCTCCAAAAATGGATTAAATCTCCCAAAATTGGTTAAAATCCATTAAAATCTTTTAATATATGGTTGAAAACCCATATTTTGGCACATAATAGGGCACAAACCATTTTCCTTGGGCTCCTGGTCACCTGGTCACCCTCCATGTGTCCCTAGGTTGGCGCTGGTTCATTGGCTCCCTCCGATCCTGGGCCCTAGTCATGTGGCTTGACCATATGGCCGCCACCCAAGTTCCACATGTCCTAACCGTTTTAGCCCTTGGTCATTATCTCCTGGATATGCGCCCTGGTCGGTGGGCTAGCCTGAATGACTGAGCGCTATCCCTACACATCTGCACTAACCATATAAAGTAATAAGACAAGTCACATGGAACAGTCACAAGAAATAGTGTTGAAACTGGGGGCTACACCCATATCCATTGCCCATGCCAACAGTTACGGAATGGGGTCATATGTTGTATACACGAGACCTTGCGGGAGCAGAATGGAATGGGCATGTGCCTATGTAGAGGGGAATGGTCCCATGGTACTAGTCATATGGTAGTTGCATCGGAGGTTGGGGCTAGGCCCCAACCCTTCCCTCTGCCCAAATTACAACCATTGCACTTTAAATAGAATATGGCGATTATGGTTAATAAGGAACACTGAGGGAGGGATGGTAGCTCTGCCCTGCCAAACAATTAGCCCGGACTAGACGTCATGGGGTCGACTCCCGTGGAGTCACATAAAACTTTTTCGCATAACCACCAATAGAGGGGTGCCATGTGGTAGCCCAAGACAGGGCCACGTGGCACCATGCCATTCGCCAACCAAAATGCCATGTGTTTAAATACCATTCTTCCACCTATCATACCCATTTAGTGCCACTGTACCTACCACATCATCTAGCTTCCATGTGTCGTACGGTTGTATGGCCTTGCCATGTCAGCTCGTGCCATGTGTCACCCTTGCAGTGGTTCCATGTGTCACAATCTCACTCATCCACAACTGCACCAACCCACATCAACACCTATCCACATCAGCATGCCAATGCTCCACTTCCATGTCACATGTACGACCATATGGCCTGTATAGTCAGCTGCCACGTCAACACTATACGGATTGTACAATCATCAAATTTTACATATTTGTCCAAATGAATAGATCGCGATATATTTCGTATACAATGTCCGTTTGAGCCCACTCAAGTTGTGTTGGGTTCATATCGACAAGGCCTCTCCACACATCCATTTTGAAGAGATTCCGAGAACTTTGATTTTTAGGCCTTCCTGGACCCATTTTGGCTCCTGGATCCAATTCTAGATCACACCTCCCCACTAAAGACCTTTTGGTCCTCCAAAAGGTTACAAAATTGAACTTACTGATTACATACTCATAAGGATAAAACAAAACACTATTTTGTTGAAAATGATGTTATAACATGTCATGATTTCAACATGTGTGATTACATTAATGGAAGCAAAATACAATGAAGATGTGACATCCACTTCTCGCAAAACCAAGTGACTGATTTATTTCCTTCATGTTGTTCTTCTTGCTTTGTTGGTACTGCCTCTTCCTTTGTGAGTACATGCGCAATAATTTTTTCCTTCTTTCGGCGAAGCTCCAGATTAAGCTTCCAACATTTAGCCTTTTTATGTCCACCCCTGTTGCAATAAGTGCAGTGGGTTTTTGGCATCCAAACTTGTTTGCCCTTCTTTTTCTTTTGTTGTGGAGTTGAGTCTTTATGTCGCGTCTCCTTCCTTGTTGAAATAAACTTATTGTACAAATATTGCCACACAATGCTTAGGTGAATGACAAAAAGTACAAGGATACATATTCCACAAGTTTTGGATTACATGATTATGCTTTTTATAATCAAAAATAGTTTTGGAAAAACCATGACCATTATACCTTTCTTGTTGATATTCACTTTGCTTTGGAGATGTTCTGTATTCACTATAACCATCATGGAGTGATATGCCATCACCTTTCGTGAATTGTTCCCACAATAACTTAGGCTGGTCATTTGAAGCATCACTTGCTTCCTATGTTTTGTAGTATTCTCCAATATCCACTTTGCCATATCCCAATCCTAAATAACGAGGTCTTTCCACAACCTATATTGGATTAATGATACCATGTCCCTTATTTCCAAGGCCCTTTCCTTCATAACCCATCTAGGTTAGCAATTTCAAACCTATACCTCTTGTATGTTTTTCAAATGCACCAAAAGAACCATCTTGATCGGAACAATGCGAAATTGATGAGTGAATTCCACTGCATACCTCAAAGATGTTTTTTGAATTGGGTGTAGAAGGCACTTCCTTCAATTCTTCTTCGCTTTTGTCGTCCTTTGAATATTTCTCTTGAACCGATCTCTTTCATTCCAAGTAATCTTCATACATCACTTTCACCATCTCTGCCATGGCAAAGAGAGTTTTTTGAAAATTCTTCTCATATTGAGAAATTCCCTCTTTAGATTCCATTCTCTCAATTGAGATGAGATTTTCCCTGGTAAACATGCAAACTCAAAAACCAACAGCCAACTAGCTCTGATACCACTTGATCCAAAAAGATCTTTTAGCGACAATGGTTGAGTTTTAAAGCATGAGTTAAATTACCATTTAGGAAATTAATGAAAGAGGAAGAATTAATGAAGAAACATGGAAGCCATAAAGCATTATATAGATATGGAAATAAGCATAAAGGAACAACAAACCATAAACACCAAAGTGATAACGGATTTCGACAATCTCGCCTACGTCTCTGGGCCTTCGTCTTAGTGGGTGAGGCTTTTCTTATTTATGTTCAAAGCTTCAAATGTACATCATAAAAGTGTCAATGGATTACAAAAATAAGCTACCTTTGTTTTGGTAGAGCTCAAGAACCCATAAAAAATGACGGCACTGAAAATGGATGAATGAAGCTCCCAGAAATGGCCCACAAAGGTGCTCTTTTCAATGGCTTCCCTGCATAAAAATGGCTTTGCCTCAACAATATTCATCAGCATTTTCTTGATCTGAACCTCTCTCCCATGGCTTCAAGAACCTCTGGTTTTTATAGACTTGAAGTTGGCAACAAACTCCCAACCTATGACCTCAAAAAGGGCCCAAGATCCTCCAAAAATGGATTAAATCTCTGTTGGGCCCCAACAACTCCCCTTATATTTTTACAAAATTTAAAGGCCCCCCATTAGAATCTTGATAATTATAATGAGCTACAGAATCAACCTTTTCAAATAGTTCCATTCCTTGGCTTGCTTTGAGACAAACTTAAGACATTCATTTTAGTATGAGACATTCATTACAAGAGTATATGTCAAAAGTTAGAAACGAACATAAAAATCTCAATTTAAACAAAAACGTTAATTTTTATTAAATGTTTACTTTTGTTTAAATTATGATTATGTGTTTATTCTTTTGCTCATTAGTAAGTTTGACTATTTTGAATAATGTGTTCAATACTTCATCAAATAATATCTTGGTTGGTTTTTCATTTTCATGAAATCATTTGGTGATATTAATTAATTAAATTCTTTTTTTCATTTTGCATCTCATAATAATAATAAAAAATAAAAAAGAATTATCTATGATTTGTTTGATTTTATTCTCTTCT
>JASDQU010108116.1:105117-119780 GCA_032191745.1 Picea mariana
CCAATCCGCAAAAGGGGATTTGGTCCTTATACAATTACCGACTTGGTTAATCCTCAATGGGGATTTAACCTAATAATAAAAATAATAATAATGACATGATTAATCCACAATGGGGATTTAATCCAATAACAAAATAATAAGAATGCCCTTCGCAGTTACATTATTTCAACAGTTGGTCGTCGATATCGATGCAACAAAGCTGAACATAGAGAATATAGGCTTGGAAGGGGGAGAACTGCTACAAAACCCAGTTACCGTGGAGCTGGTGGAAAACATGGCTGAAAGGAGTAGTCAATCTCAGGCACAGTGCCAGAGAATAACTAAAATGTATGACACACTGGTGCAAGCAGTGACAGATGTTGGAGTAAGGCAGTGACTCTGGATGAGTCACAATGTCATTGTTGGGGCCTGTTGGGTGCAGGCCCATTTTGGGGAAAAGGCTAATTTTGGAGAATAAAGTGCAAATAAGAAAATATAGCTAGCAGGAAAAGCAACACGTGTAGAGTAAAGCACATGCAAAAGAGGAAAGCATGTGAGGCACACATGCAAGAAGACCGAACCATGCTAGGGTTAGGGTTTTGGTAAGAGGATGTAATGGATGATAAGACAAAAATAAGTATAAAGAGTACCTAGGAGGTCTAGGTCAGGGTTCAAAGAGTAGCATAGGGTTTGGTGTGATTGTAATCCTAAAATATAAGAATGACTGTAATATACAAGGTTATTTTGTACATTGTTGAGCTGAAAAAAGCAAAGAAGGTAGACCTTGAGGGTTAGATCATAGGCTGAGGAGCCTGGTGTGATCTAGTTCGTCTCATTAAATATCTTGATCCAACTGAGGCATAATTGTAATGCGCGGGGCGACATAAATGACATAACAACAATAAAAGATCCCAAGATCCAGATCTTTGTGGACATAGCCCAGTAGGAAGTGAACCAAGGTAGATTATGTGTTATGTGAATGATTAATTGCTATATCTTTTCTTTTAATGATTATATCTTAGATGAATGTTTGATGAAGTAGCTATATCTGATTGTTTTACATGCATGAATAAGAATGACATAGTACTTAGCTTAGATGGATGTTATAGTAAATAAATAAATATCACAAGGTTCAATTCTAGATCCCCACTCATTCCTAGGTTGCAAGCACCCGAGCATTGCAACCACCCATAGAAATATCTCAGGTGAGACTACGCAGTGCACCTCTTGTACTGTGCTACCTTTCGGTTTTCTAGGGGGGCGATAGTTTTAGAGGGTTTTGTTGGAAACAATAGTAGATATGAACCTGGTTCAGCCAAATAATGGTATCAAGAGAGAAGTGACCAACATACTGCAATTATCTTCTAGTAATCAAGATGTATGAAATATGGAACATTATGACTTTCCTTTAATACCAAGTTCCTAAGTTGTCCAGAACTAGGAACTTAAACTATGTTCTTATGCATAAGAACTCCATCCTCTTTAATCTTATACCCTTTGAATTTATGTTGTACACTCTCTTGCTGTAAATTTTCTTTTTCCTGTAGGTAATGTTGGTCCGTAACAATGACATCCAAAATTCTACTCTTTCAATCTGATTGGTGCATACTAATGGTTGTAGCATGCATGAGATGTATCCTTCTGTTGAGTGCATCAACAACTTTGTTTTCTTTTCCCCTGATATGCTTGATGTCAAAATCATACTCACTTAAAAATTATATCCATATCATTTGTCTGGCATTCAAATTTGGTTTTTCAAAAAGGTACTTCATACCACTATGGTTTGTCCCTAATTCAAATTTCTTCCCCATTAAGTAATGCCTCCACCTCCTCAAGGTATAAAATATGGAAACAATCTCTAGATCATGTGTGGCATAGTTCCCTTCATATTCTTTAATCTTTCTAGACTCATAACTAATTGCGTGTCCATCTTGAGTGAGGACTCCACCAAGTCCTTCTTTGCATGCATCTGTACAAACCACAAAATTCTCATTTGGGTCAACAATATTTAAAATAGGTGCACTAGTAAGTAATTATTTTAACAAATTAAAATTCTCTTCGCAATCTGTTATCCATAAAAACTTAGTTCCCTTATTTTGCAAAGAAGTGATGGGATGAGCGATCTTAGAGAATATTTGTATAAACCTTCTACAATATTCGACTAATCCTATAAAATATCTAACTTCTGAAACATTCTTTCGTGCTGAGCATCTCCTAATGGATTTAATCTTCTCTGGATCTACTGTTATACCTTCTTTTGAAATAGTGTGCCCTAAATAATGGATCTGTTATTGGTAAAAATAACACTTTCTTAGCTTGGCATACAACTAATGTTCCCTATGTACTTGTAGCACCAACCTCAAGTGATGTTCATGCTCTTCCTTAGACTTAGAATAAAAAAGTATGTCATCCAAAAATATAATGACAAAATTATCCAAATAATTTCTAAATATTCCATTCATTAAGCACATAAATACAATTGGTTCATTGGTCAATATGAATGGCATCACTACAACTCACAATGTCCATACTTGGTTCTAAAGGTTGTCTTACTAATGTCTTCTTCCTTGATTCTTACTAGATTGTATCCTGATCTCGAGGCTATGTTGGAAAATATCATTGCTCCTCTTAACTGATCAAAGAGATCATCAATTCGGGGTAAAGAGTATTTGTTTTTCACAGTGGCTTTATTTAGCTGTCTGAAGTCAATACATAGCCTTAATGTTCCATCATTCTTTTTCACAAAGATTATTGATGCTCCCCAAGGTGAAACACGTGGGCATATGTACCCTTTCTTTAATAATTCTTCCAGCTGCATTTGTAATTCCTTTAACTTTGGTGTACTCATTCTATAAGGTGTTTTCAATACTGGGGAAGCTCCCGGTACTAAATCAATAGAGAAATATATCTCCCTCTTTGGTGGTAATATAGGTATTTCTTGGAATACATCTTCAAATTCTTGAAATACTGGAAAATATTCAAGGCTTGGTCCTTTTGTGTTTTCTGGTTCCTCTACATTATTTGCATATAATTGACATCATTTCCTGAAACATATATTTATTTGTAAGGCTGAAATATCCCTTATAGAAATGGGTCTCATGATTACTTTCACAATTCTTTGTTTTCCTTCTCCATCAAGGCACGTAAATTTCTTGTCATGACAATCTAAGACAACATGGTGCTTGTCTAACCAATCCATTCCAATTAGGATATCATAGGATCCTAATGGTATGAGATTCATATCAACAACTGCATCTAATCCATTCAGATTTATGGGACAACCTCTGACTATCTCATTGATCCTTCTTTTGGTTCCAGTGGCGAGCTGGACCAAAAATGATTTCTCGAGCTTACTTTTCTCCAAATGAAGTTTTTCCACTACTTTAGGATCAATGTAACAATGGATTTTTCCTTAATCGATTAAAATAACAATAGGATGATTGATGATCTTACCTTCCACTTCGATCATATGGGATTGGTATTCTTCTTGTCGATCTTCTAAGGATGCATATATTTTTGGAATACTTCTGCCCATGTCTTCTACTATACTACCTTCTTGGATGTTGTGTATGGTCTTCATTTTATCTCCTTTGTGAGGGAAATCCTTTTACATGTGGTCTTCTTTTCATTCCTAACATTGGATTGGTGGTCTTCTCCTTTTTCCCAGGGAGTCTTTCTTCTTGGATTCTTGTTTAGTAGATTGATCTTGCTAATTTGTATTTGGATTATTTCTATTAAAAGGAGGTTTGAATCCCTTCCTTCTCTGATCAAAATTCTCCTTCTTCTTATCCCTCCAATATTTTTACAAAGATTCTCTTCCCTTTCCTTGCTATTACAAGTGCTTATCTTTTCTAATTGTTTATGTCAAAGTTATAGGCTCATCATATTGAATCTTTTCTTTATAAAATGATGACAGTCCACTAAAAAATATTTGTATCTTTACCTTCTCATCCTTGATAAATCCACATACTTCAGCAATCCCAAGAATGTTTTTTCACATTCTCCCATTGTCATGCTTCCCATCCTAAGTTCAAAGAATTCTTGCATTTTCTTGTCATAGTAGTTCTTTGAAATACACTCCTTTTGAAAATACCTCTTGAACTTCTTCCGAGTGATCCTGATCTCATTGATGTGTTCAACTTGCTTCAACTAATCCCACCACATTACAACTTTTCCATGTAAATGGTAAGTGGAAATTTTGGCTTCTAGATTGGATGAGTAATTGTGCAATTGAAAAGACGTCCTGATTTCAAGCAACCAGACCTCAAAATCATCTTCCTTTTATCTTTCATAGTCAAAATATGGTGGCTTAATCCTCCTCAAATATCCTTGCAAACCATCCCACTCATGTCTTCTTCTTTGATATCTAACATGAGACACTTTTGGACTACTCCCTGAATCCTCGGATGGATAAGACTTCCTAGTTGAGTAAGGAGGTGAGTGATGACTATGAGTTCCACTGACCCTTGTTGAATGACTAGCTCTTCTGTAGTTATCTATTCTTTCATACTTACTACGTTCTTCCCCCTGTCTTGAACCTGATCCATTCCTTGCTTGCTTCTGCAACTAATTTAGGCTTTCCATAATTTAGGCATTTAATTGATTATGTTATTTCATCATCTTTTCATTATCTTCTTTTTAACTCTACACTTCTATTCTCAAACTTCTCACAGTCTCTATTAATGTTTATGGTTCCACTATGCTCTTGTGACCATTAGGTTCTGTCTTGGAATTTCCAACACTGATATTTTATCCTTTGTCCTCTCTCTCTCTCATGAAGGCTTCCTCTCCTTCCTCCATTTGTTGAATCTACATTCTTAGTGTTTAGACTCTTAATTCTACAAGAAAGTGTGCATGCAACATAATTTTTGTTAGATAAAAGAATAAACACAAATACACATTTCTAGAAAAAGGATTGTAAAAACTTATTATATATATTTTTTTGTTTCCTTAAGGTCATTGGTCATATTCTTCCCAATTGGATGTAATATTTATTACTCAGAAAATTTTTCTAGGTGCATAACTATATTCCTTTCCATGAGAGCTTTCCAACAACTATTTGTTTGCTCAATTCCGAGCTCAGAGCAAAACGTTATGCCCTTCTAAATTTTCTGGCATTTTTTCCTTCTGCAAAGGTCTTTCAAGTTGACATGGCACCCACATGGTCCCCTTCCACTGTGTTGGATGAAGTAACACTGACATAGCAACTGAAGCGACCATTGGCCCACTAGGGCATTAAGATATCAACTCTGAAATAGGATTAGAAAGTTCCAGGGGTCCAGTATTGGCTCACCAAGCACTCCACAAGGTTCCACACCATACTTCCTAACAAGGTTATGGTCCTAGGCCATCAGGTCATCGAGGTAACGAAATTCTGTGTAACTCCATCCAATAAGGTGATTTAGGGTTGCTCTGTTCCACCAGGGCACCATCCCACTGGCTCACCGAGATGTTAGGTATCAAGATATCCCACAACGAGGATAGCTTGAGAGCTCCTAGGGGTTCGGGGGTCCAACATGGGCCCATTGGGCGCACCCCGTGCAAACTTCATCTTGAGCTTCATCAATGGACAAGATCTCTCGGCCTCCAAATCCAACGGTCTAACTTAAGGTGCTAAGGTGGGGGTCTAGATGACACATGTGACACATGGAACCTTATCCTCTTGACACGTGGGATAGCCACAATGATACACATGGCACTAATGTGGAACATGCATGGATCTAAAAAGATAGATGACGTGGCACATGCCACCTGTCATGATTTTCTTCCTGCTGACATTTATTTTCTGACACACCATCCACGTGGATCCTTACACATGTGTTGGATGTGGCAGATAATGTGGCCACCGACCCACCTAGGAATCGAGGGACATGCCCACTAGGCGCACCAAGGCACAAACCCAACAATTAAGAGTTTACATTGAGCATGGATCCGTAGGGTTCTAGGAATCTTACGTGCTTCACGCGCTAATAACGAAGGATTTCCTTTTTCTTATGAACCATTCAATCAAGAGTTTCCCCATGCATGTGGGATAAAATAAAAGTAACTCCCCATCATAGATCGACAACAGAGAACCCATGCGAAGGTGAGGTCTATAATCATTGAGATTCAACTTCTAAGAGGCATAAATGTCACTTCTGTTGTTCGTATCACAAAGGAGGAGATCACTAGGAGGTCATGGGTGTGGAGAATCAACTTGGATCTGGTCCCCAGGGTTGAAAAAAAAAGTTTAAACCATGAAAAATTTCCCCCTCCAACATTGTCTGAGTCATTAATTAATTTTACTTCAAGAACTTATATCCTGACATGTAGCAGACCCCTTGAAGTCTTGATGTTGTAAACCAATAGCTCTAATACCACTTCGTGACAGACCCAACCACCACCATAGGCGAGACATACAACCAACCAGAATTCCCTTAAATGTGCTCTAACAATAATAAGTGACATACCCATCACCAACAACCCAAGAATGAACTTCTTGAGCCAAATCAAACTTCTAATACCAACAACTAAAGAAAGAAGCATGAAATCACACATGCAGTTATCAAGATTCATGTAAAACTATAAATAAAGAAAAATATGTCATGCACTGCAATAACCAACAAGAAGGCACATTAGTAATGTATATCTCAAAGATAATAATCAATACATAATGGAAATAATTGTACATAAGTAGAGAAACATCATGATAGAGAGCACTTATCTTTAAAAAAACCAGTCACCAATTGGTTTCAGGCCAAGGAAATTCCACCCAACAGTAAACAATGTTGTTCCAAGTCTCAACAATAGGTCACCCCCAAGCCAGGGCTATGAATCCATAAATATAGGTTCCAGGACGACACTCAACTTCCCAAACTAGTCAGCACTAAATCTCTCAAAGGTTTCTCAAAACATAGAAATCCAAAGTTCATCAACTCTCTTCTCCCGACCTACACAACCCAAGCGAATGAACCCCCTTCTCTGCCACACAGTTCCTTTGGTTGTCCACCTCCTTCGAGGGCTCCATTGCATCTAGTCAAGAATATCAATGCTGGAACTCTCCAGGACTCACAACTGTGACAAGGTTTATCTAAATGCCAATGTAACCATGCACTCAGACATCAAAACCTTGTTGGAATAAATTCCAATTACTTATAGCCAAAAATCGTGGCTCTTCTCTTTTCCTTCATTCATTTCCCATACCCAGAACCAGAGCAAGAATGGAAGAGAAAAAAAATTGAATGAGCGATTGATCAATGGAACAACTGAACCAATGATTCCATGAACGCTTAACCCTAAGACAATCAAGAATAAGGCTTAAGTATCCAGGTGCTCTAAGACCAGCGTGGTCTCCCCAAGAGACTCATACACCCCCTCATATGCCCCCCAACATAACCATGGGTGATAATTAATTAAACAATGTGTAAAGGTTTATTCCCTCGGTTCCCCCCTCTCTCATGGAATCATACTGCCTATAACTCTTTGTCCTTTTCCGCCCCACAACCAACGATGTACTTGTATTATTATAATGTTCAAAGCATTACATTTTCATAGGCACTTCAACCCCTTTCAATGGTTCATGCACTCTGACCTCTTATTAAATAAAAAAATACATTATTTAATTGGGGACCCAAAACTGGGGTATCACATAACATAATGTAATTAATTATGGCTTAGATTTCAATAATAATTGAACAATTCAGCAATGGATGCTTTTAAATTATATTACTTACATATCTCCCTTTCAAGGTATTTTTTAAGGATTCAATATTATATCTATGTATACTACTCTAGGTGACTATTTTGGTTTGAAAAATCATACATATAATCTATAGGTGGATATTCAATTGAAAACATATAATTTACTATTAAAACCTGTAATGTTTTGGTGAATATTATCAATTTAATCATATTTATGTAAAAATAGATGAGTTTTTAACCAAATTGGCAAATATTTTTTTTCAAAACAAGGCCAAAAAATAGTCAATTGGCGAAATTTCACCCATGAAAAATACCTTACTCCCTTTTACTTTAACATAGGATCTAGGGTCAATTTTGTGTTGTCGAACCTTGTCCAATCTAACCTTCATGTACTTAGAAGTGTCTTTAAGCCTATCAGAAGTTTGAAGCATATATTAATGTTATTTAGTTCGTCATGGTAAATGCAAAACTATTTATTCAATGCATATTATAATATAATTATATTTCAGACTCTCCAACTCTTAGCTTCACTTCATTACCTCTTTTTTCATCTTTTTCTCCTTTAGAATCCTCCACTAGTGCATCCCACTCACTTTTGGGAATTGATGCAGGATGCACATAAAGAAGGTAGCATATCATATTTGTGTTGTAGGAGTCCCACACTATATTCAAATAATTCCCTAACATAGAATAAATCACCTTTTGGTTGAATAATTGACCAAAAGGTGCACCATGTGATTATTCAACTCTTTTTCCAAATTGGGTTTTGGTGTTTATAGCTAGTTTTGATTTCCAATGCAAAAGGACTAAATTTCTTCTCATGCAACTCTGTATAAAACACATTTTTCACTTCTAGTTGAATCATATATTACAATTAGACTTATAAAATCAACATAAAATAGTACTTTTGAACATCAAAATAAGTTGACAGATTAGTAATTACCATGAATTTTTAATCCTTTTAGTGGGATAAGTTCATCACCCATGTGTAAAGAAATAAACAATTCCCAGTGTTGTTGACAATTATGATCAATGAAGGACTCAAATCCACATCTGAAGCAAGGGTATCATACGGACCAATAGCAAAGGCATCTATAGTACTAGGTGTAATAGTCATTGAGGCACTAGTAGTAGGTGTAGGAGTAGGGGCACCAACAACATCAACAATAGTAGAGGCACCCACAATAGATACATGTGTGCTACTCCCAATGCCCATGGAATCCTATCTCAATAATATATATAAAAAATAATTTTATGTTAGGTATAATTCATCGAAGTTAAGAAATTGCATGCATTCAAGCAATTGAGTTCTCAAATTTGAAAATTTCATACGTTGAACTAATTGACCCTTACAAGCAAGTAATCTTGTCTTTTGATGCTTTCTTTAGAACTATCTTTAATCAAACTCATTGTTTCTTGTGTTCATCTCTTAACTTGTTTTCTAATATACACAATAGGGTTAGGATCACCAAAAAACTCACAAATGTCACCATGGAAAGGCAAGGTAGAAGACTACAAACAACCACTAGTTAAGATGGATTAGAACAATATTAAACATTGATAAATAAATAAATAAAAGGTAACGTTGATTACCTATCCTGAATAAACCCCTATGCAATGATCAACTTGCAACATAAACATGAGTATGTTAATTAGACTAAAATATGCATAAGATAAAACTAATATTCAAACACAATATTCAATCAATAATGACTATAAATTGTAAAACATAATTACCTCTTTCCTTAATGTGGTTGAAATTGTAATAGATCAATGTGTCATTTTCAAACACTTTCCTAAAATACCATTACCATATTACAAATGGGGAAGACTTGTCTAGAGAACTTGATGAAGAGGGAAGAGAATGGTGCAAGAATTGGAATTTCTAATTATGATAATGTGACACTAAGTTTTGATCAAGTATGTTTTGACATTAATTTTATTTGCAAAATAATTTGATAACATTTTATCTATTTGATGTGTATTCATTTACAACAAACCAATTTTCAAAGTGGGGAAACTTCAACTCTTCTCATGAAGGAATGCAAAAAATACATTAAACACACTTAGTTAACATCAATGCACAAGGATGCAAGGCTAGACATTCACATTTGATATAACTTAAAATGTGCATTCATGCACAAATCAACTAAAGCATATACTTTATTCTAAGCACCAACAAAGTAAATTTATTATATTCCTAAACATCATCATTGAAACATATACAATCATTTTCCCCACAGGTGCACCCCAATGGATGAGATTCTTTGTAATGTGGCACAGGTTCAAACTTTGCATCTTCAAAAGTGAAATTGATGCCATGATCATAAATTGGGACGTGTTTAATGTTTGTGGACACATTGCCACTTTTTCATGTGATGGAACTTGATAATTGAGTCATGTCTTTAGGATGAATAGTTGGGTTGAAATGATTCCATGGGGTACATGTAGTCCATTTAGCCACAAACATTTCTATTTCGAGTATTTTCTTCTAGTTGTAGATAGGAAAATGGGTGTCAATGAGGTTGGTAATAATTTTATTAGTGGAATTTTTAGATTTGGCAATGATGGATGTAATGGTGCACAGGGCATTCAAAATCATGTCTACAATTATATTGGTTTTATTTTCCCATTGGCCATAATTGACTGTATTGGTGAGGAGATGGGATGAATCAACATAAAAATCAAAAGGAGGACAACCATTAGTTGAAAAAATTAGCTATACAATACACAATCCTTATTTACTTTCCCATCCATGTGATAGAGCAAGAAAATGATTATTCAAAACTATATTTCCTGGTGGTTTTCCTTTTAGGTGTATCATGGTAGGGTTACTTTTTACAAGAGCTTGCAAGGGTGCTAAACGTATATCATGACCAATTGATGAAAGGAGGTGTGTGAAATGATATAATCCACTAAAAGAGCCATTATTTCAATAATTTTTAAATTTTGTAGCAAAGGCTCAAAACAGTTTTGACAGAAAAAATAGGATGGAAGAATTTGGGTTGATTTCTAAAACTTTTTGTGAATAATTTTAAGAAACCAACCATATATCCAAGTTTTTCTCAAAAAAAAAACCCAATTGTTTAAAAAAAATGTCCAAAACGAAGTTAAGGAAGTAGATATATCATTGATTTAAAATATTACTTTTTTAGGGTTTTTTTTTTATGGTGATGACCATGAATTTTGCAAATTGGATATCTTTTTACAGAGTGCACATATTTCAATCAAGCTAGTATTAATGGATCCAAAGAAGCCATGGAATTTCATAATTGGGGTCATAATAGCCAATCCGAGAAGTATAGAAGAAGTTATGATCATTTTACATTTTCAACCTCAAATTATAACGACATAAAGGAGCTCCATTGGAAAGTAAGTGATTTATTCAAACCCTAGTTCTATTTTTGGGTTTTCACAAGGAAAATGTGTTTTATAGGGAAAAATACTAACTGTAGTATTAGAGAATATATAAAATGGTGAAGTTAAATACCCAACAATTTGGAAAGAGGGTATGTATAGTCATTTGAGAGATGAACCACTTATATGGTGTAATTCATTGGACTTGCTCAAAATATATAAAATTTTAGATGAAGAATATGAAAGACTATTTTTAGATAGGTGGTCTCATGTTGGGAAGAAGGATAAAAAAAACACAAAGGATTTGTTTTCATGCACAAATTTCATATTATAGGTTAAAGGATGTATTCAACAAGAAAATGATATTATTTATGTAAACCCTAGTAGTAAGCATAACTTCACCAATGTTAACTTGGCTAAAATATTGCAAGTACCCACAAAGAATATTCAAAGCACACTAGTTGTAGGTGAAAATGTTCAATTTTTTAAATATTTGAATATTAACATGGATAAATATGTGTTGCATTTAGATTTTTATGCTAAATATATGGATGATGTGGATATTTTTTTGGGATTTCCTTGGATGGACTTAGTTGGTACAATCAATATTAATGTGAAAAATAAGGTTTTGAATCTATGGTACAAGAAAAATAAAATTATATGTGTAGGATATTTCTCTTAATAATCAAGAAGGGCCCAAGGGGGCACTAGAAGAAGTCCTTGGAGGGAAACAAATTGTAGCAACTGATGACACATGAGATGAAGAGTCTAGGGTTGAATTGGAATAAGAGCCTACATAAGCACTTGAATAAAAGAATCAATATGGGCATAAAAATAAGAAGAATCTAAGGAACTACATGTTGAAGATTCAAAGAAAAAAGAATTGATAGTTAAGGTTGTTTTATATCGTCATTCCCACCACACAAAGAAATAAAGGCCCTCAAGGACTAGGCATGAGAATTAGAAAACTTACTATGAATCAACATGGAACTAGAGAGGCAACCGATATGGAGGCACATGGAGGAATAAAAGAAATGCATGGAGATACCATAGTAGCACAATGAAGAGATGGATCCCAAGATGAAACTATCAAGATCGAGGGAAGGCCATAGTTGGATCCCATGTCCACATTTCACTAGGATAGATGGATGCTAGTGCATGGTACAAGTTGGCTATGTTGCTCAATAGGTCATATTATATGGCTTCTTCCCATGTTTCGAAGACAAAACATGCCAAGGGGGATGAAATGCAATGTACCTAGGGAGGATAATATGGGGTACCTAGGGAGGTATCCAAGGGGATAATGAGTGTAATGTGGCTMTAATAATGGAATATTACCACTATGCAATTAAAAGGAAATAATATAATAATAAGGGGTAGTTGGAATAAAACCCTGGGAATACTCATGAGAAAGTCTAAATACACATGASTATTATTGTATTGGAGAAGTGTTAGATTAATTTTATTGTAGCAAGAATTACTTGCAGAGTGATTCCTTCTATAAGGAGTAATATATGGTGTTACCCTACCTTAAGGGTTCTTCTCTCTATATTCTTGTGTTGTTCATGGTTAATTTTTTGGTATATTTGGAGTTTAATGTTTTGTATTTGAAGTTTTATGGTTTATTCTCTCTTTTATCTATCAAGGTTTACTACAAGAATAAGCTTAGAACTTATTAGTTTTCCTCCCTAATTTTGTTATAGTTGATTGAAGACTTGTGTATGTTAATCTCCATCCTAGTGGCCTTGCTATAAACATGTAAAATTGCCTTTAACTTCTTTCCTTCTTCAATTGAACCATTGGTGAAGAGTAGTACATCATCAATAAAAAGCAAATGTGTAAGTTGTTCGTCCCCTCTTAAATTGACCCCTTTAATACTTCTTAGTCTCTTTTCTTCTTAAACAACTCTCCTTAGGCCCTTTACCTCCATTATAAATATGTAAGAAGACAAGGGGTAGCCTTGTCTTATCCCTCTAGTAGGTCTAAATAAAGTGGTGGTTTCCCCATTAATAAATAAATCAATAAAAAATAAAGAAACACATCCCATAATATAGTTAACGATTTGAAGACTAAAACTAGTATGAATTAGCAGTAATCTTATATAGAGCCAACAAGTCATGTTAAAGGCCTTAGAGAGATCTAGTTTTAATATCATGGATGGAAATTTACTCCTTATAATGGAATGTAGACCCTCTTGAATACTTCTAATGGCCTCACGTATATGTCTACCCTTCAAAAATCCAAATTATTCATGTGAGATTATATCAGAGAATAACTTTTTCAGCCTTGTACTAAAACCTTGGAGATAATATTATATTCATAGTTACATGGGGAAATTGATCTAAATTCATCATAASACCCAAATTTGTCTATGTTTGGAATGAGAGCAATAAAGTTGGTATTAAAATATCCCAAGACCTTACAGGTATTTCTGATTTCTTCCACCACCCTAAATATATCATCTCCCAGTAAGTCAAAAAATCMTAAAAATAACTCAACATACCAACCATCAAGTCCTAGAATTTTATCTTTATGAAATAAAGAGAGTATTGTTATAAGTTCATTTTTATATATTTCCTTGTACATTTATTTGTTATCTTCCTCAAACATGGACCTTGGAAAGTAGGAGGAATTTTTTTTTTATCTATACAATATTTTCACCTTCAGGTTCTTGATAGGTTTTCTCAAAATGTATGACCTCTAGATTTGCCAAGTCTCAGAAACTTCTGACAATCTCACCTTCCTTTTTCTCCACCTCCTTGACAACATTGAAATTCTTCTTGAAATTAAAAATTTGATGGAAATACTTATTATTTTCATCCCCAATATCTATATTCCATGTAGCCCTACTCTTCAATCTCCACGTATCCTCCCTCTCATAAAGTAATTTTAATTTTTTTAATTTAATTTTCTTAATTTCTAGTTTTTTAAGTCTTGATAGTTTCTCCTAATTGAAAGCACCAAAAGTATTCCTACTAAAGATTTAACCAATTTTAAACTATGCTTCCTTGATTGATTTGTCCCTATTCCTATGTTTTCCCCCTACCTAGATCATAATCTTCTCCTTTACAACATTCAATGATGTAACTTCCCCACTATAATCCTAAATTTAATTAATGTATAATGTAGATATGAATGTGGCTATGGCCAAGTGATGTAATATGAAAACTGTATTTTCTAATTTTAATAAAATTAATGTGATGCTAGTGTTGGCATGTTTATAGGCAGAGTGTGCTTATCATTGATGGAAAGAACAACAACGATGATGGAAAACAGGAAAAACATAAGCTCAGAAAGAGGAGCGAACAATAAGCAGAGATCAAAGCTCAGAATAAAAAATGTAAGCTCAGGAGGAGGAGCGAACAGTATGCAGAGATCAAAGCTCAGAAGGAAAATCGTAAGCTTAGGGTGAGAAGCCTAAGCAACTGTCTGATCAAGAAATTGACGATGTTGATTGTCTCATATAATGGACGTCATTCATATGAGTGACCATGGGATTTAGGACTGTTGGAGGAATGTGACCGTTGGATCTACAAACTAGATCAACGACAGGGATGAATTGTGGGGAGCGAAAGAAGAAATAAACATTTTGCTAGTTCCAATCCTGCAGTTGGTCTAGTTCGTCAGATCTCATAGACTCTGATATC
>JASDQU010108116.1:120880-139159 GCA_032191745.1 Picea mariana
TGAACAATGAAAGGATGAGTGTAAGGATCAAATCTAACCATTGATTTGTTTCCATGAAATAAACTGTCTGATCTGTTTGAAAGGTCAAATACCTGAAGGAGCTGAGGATTGTCGATCTATAGGAGGACACACGTCAACAGATTGTCTACTTTGAGAAAAAGCAAAGGAAGGAAGAAAGTTGAGTGTTGAGACTCCCAAACCCTGAATACTTAAGGGATTGTGACCATCCAATTCGAGAATAGCACGTGTCAATAGATAGTGAATTCCGGGTGGAATCAATGCGGTGAAAGCGAAGTTTGAGAATCGAGACCCCCGAAGCCCGAAAGGCGAAATCAATCTCGTCCGTCGGTTTGGAGGGCCACATGTGCCTTGGTCGTTAAGAATAAGGGTCGCATGTGGACAGAGGAAAGAAGGCAGGAAAGGAAGATAGATCAGATCTATTGATCAAAGGAGCACTGTCAAGGTTGTGAGATTGATGGTTCCATTGCAGTGTGGGGTCAAAACATGCTCGGGTCTTAATTTTTTGTGAGCAGGCTGCAATTGAAACCACGATTTTGGAGAAAGGGTATGTGGTAGATGGAGGTGGATTGTGGGGAGAAAAGCGGTTGATCCCAAAACAATATTGGATACTCTTGCAATCGTTCACTTATGCAAGGACATAGCCCGAGGCCACATGCAACAGGGGGCTAACGAGAAGAGAGCTCGTGCCCGCAATCACGTTGTCACAGGAGACCATCGCCTAAGGTCATATCAAGAAATGGAGCTACTGCTCACTGGACCGAGATCGGGAAGCACCTTTTGAATAAGCATTTGGTCACAGCCATGGTTACATCAGCGAAAGAGAATGGAAGGAGCTAGTGTTTCTAGGCTCCACCTCAGAGTTTCACGAGTTGGGAAAATCGAGGTGACTCACAGTCGATCACCCGAAACGTGAAATCGTGAAATGCCATTTTCGATAGGCGTCTAATCACAGCTCATGGTCACATGAAAGGAATGGGCTTAGTAAGAAAACCTAGCACCTACTGTGAATTTTTTCTCAGGAAGGGAAAAGGCGCCAAAGGGATGAGCACACAGATATTCTCTCTGTAACTGCCGGAACAGACTGATTGTAACTGCCAAAAACAGAGTGATTTCATCTGCTAGAGAATTCGAAGAGCTTCAGGGTGATTGCCAGAGGAGCTGAAGAATATCGAGGTAACTGCTAGTGGAATGAAGACTCATCATAGAGACAATTGACAGATGGAAAAGTGTCGAAGACTGTAACTTCCAGAGAAGCCAAAGAATCTCTGGATAATGACCACTAATGAAGAACAAACTCAACATAATCACCAGAGAGGATGAAGAATCGAGTGTAAGATCTGGAAGAGGAATTGGCATGATAAATATACACAAAACATATAATATATGGTTGCTTCTTTTGATAGTTATTCATGCAGGTAGAAGCAGGCTATGCGCAGGAGCTGAAGCGCACAGAAGAGGCATAGCGCAGAGAATGGAAATGGTGCACAGAGCATAAAATGCAGAAGAAAGACATAGAACATAAATTCATATCTGAGAGAGGAAGATAAAGTCAATGTGCACATGCAGAGACAAAGCAGAAGAACAAAAATCTCAAGAAGATGCGATCAGGAAGACGTTGATGCAGGTAGAGCAGAGCAGTGTAGCAAAATGGTGATGAGACTAGCAATTCATTGATAAATACTATATCACTGTAATAAATTTTAGCAAAAAATATTTATATCTCATGGTGCTAGGGAGGTGCTAGGGAGGACTATTGTCCTCAGAGTTTCAAGTGGGTGCTTGAACACAGGGAGTTGTAGCTTCCATATGGTTGCAGCCAGAGAAACCAGGGTGGTAGGGTGGTGCAAGGGAGAACTATTGTTCTCTGTTATACAGGTTGGTGCCTATGTAACTGGAAGTTGATGCTTCCATCCAGTTGGTGTTGGAACACAAAGGGAGTTGGTGCTTCCTTCTAGTGGGTGCTAGAGAAATGAGAGATTTGGTGCTCTCAACAAGTTGTTGCTTGTAAAAGAGAGGTGGTAGCCTCGAAAGGAGTTGGTTCTCATAATAATGATAATGTACAGAAAATAAAGACTACTTATCATATCAAGAAGAAGAGGGTTTCCTTAGGAATATATGTCTCTATGTATTTCATTTTTGTGATTGATGTTGAATACTCTATTGCTTATTTCCGTGAATTATTGTGATCATCATTGAGTGTTTTGTAATGAGTTTAAAATGGGAATAATTGTTTAAGCACAGTTACAACTAATTCACCCCCCCCTCTCAGTTGTATTAGTAATTCCGACAATTGGTATCAAAGCGGGTTCCTTTTATTTAAAGGTAGATCAGTAAGCTTAAACATGACAAGTCATGAAGGAACTTCAACCAATAAGGCCCCCCTATTCAATGGAACAAATTTTTCCTTCTAGAAAGTTAGGATGAGAACCTACATAATGGCTTTAGGTGCAGATGTCTGGGATGTGGTAGAGATTGGTTATGTAAATCCAGTTGTACTAGCTAATAAGGATGACAAGCTAYAATTTATCCTCAACGCTAAGGCTATGAATTCTATTATGAGTGATCTTGCAAAAKCAAAATTTGTAGAAGTTATGCACTTAGAATCTGCCAAAGAAATGTGGGACAAACTCATTAACAATTATGAAGGTAATGAGAAGGTAAAGGATGTCAAGCTTCAAACCTACAAATTATAGTTCGAACAACTAAATATGAATGAGGATGAAAMAATTAATAAAATTTTCTTAAGATTTGAGGAGCTTGTGAATGCCATGAAGGGTGTTGGTGAGAAGATTGAAGACATATTTTTAGTTCAGAAAATTTTGAGATCTCTACCAGATAGGTTCAACCCAAAGGTCTCTGCTATAGAAGAACTTAATGATCTAAAAGCTGTGCCTTTTGATCAACTTCTATGAATGTTGACTACATATGAAATGAGGATAGTTAAAGATAAACCCACCTATAGAGAAGCATCATTTAAAGCAGATAAGAATGAGGATTCTGAGCCTGATAAAATTGAAGCAAAATTTGTGAGAAGACTAAAGAAAGGATCATGCAAGTATCAAGGTAAGTTGCCCTTCAAATGTTTTAACTGTGGAAAGATAGGTCACTTTGCATCTAAGTGTTCACATAAGAAGACAAACTAGAACTCTGAAGGTGAAGATAAGTACAAATCCAAGAGATTTGTTAAAAATAAAAGTTTATGTGTAAACAATGATGACTTTTCAGGAGACACATATAGTGACTCTTCTTGTGAAGATAAAGTTAATGAATTTATGCTTATGGCCAAAGAGGATTATGATAATAAGAGCACAGGAAGTGATGTTAATGATGAAGAAGATGTGGTTGATATAGAAGGTTAATTAATCAGTGCTTTAGAAGAGCTTGGTAGACTCAGAATTAAGAAGAGAAAACAAAAATAATTGTTGATTCAGTTTGAAAAGAATGGTAAAAAACCTGATGAAGACTTTGCCCTACTAAAAGTGGAGTTAGAAGAGGCAAAGAAAATAGAGGACACTCTAAAACAACAATTATCAGAGAAGAAGGCAAGATGTGAAGCCTTGGAAGAAGAGGTAGTAAAAACCAGGAAAGAGATGGAGAAGTTTAAAGCATTATATCTCCAAAATATTCCAAGCATTAAAGCCTCAACATAACTATATGACATTCTGAGCAAACACATATCTCCTTTGTTGAAGACTAGTTTAGGCTATGTAAGTGGTTCAAGCAACAAACAACCAGAAAGCAAAGAGCCAATAAAGATGATCAAGTTCCAAGTCAGCAGACAATCAGACCATGTGAATACTCTACCACCAACAGCTAATGAGGAATAGATGACCCTTGATAAAAAACTAAGACATCAGAATATGGAGAAACAAATGCCAAGAAGAAGACCATCCTTCAGGTACCAAAATTTCTTCCATGGTTACTATTTTTACTGCTCTAATTTTGGTCATAAGATTGCAAATTGTCAAATTAAGTTTAGAGACATGCAACTAAGGAGATCAAGAAACAAACAATCTTTGCAACATAGAACTAAACAACCAATGAACAGACAACGTTGCACCAATCTCTTTGACCTATTGAATGATGAGCTCGAATGCTATATCTGTCATAACTTCGGCCACAAAGCTGCAAATTTCCATCTGAAGAATTACAAAGAAAATCCAAGGATAAATCTCTTAGCTAGAAATGCCAGCACATTGAAAAAGAAAGATAGTGAAAAACGAGGTCTAGTACTTTCAGCTCAAAAACAAAAAGACCCCTGGAATATAGACAGTGGATGTTCCAAGCACATGACTAGAGACAAGGATAAGCTTTTGTCTATAAGTAAAAGCAAAACACGAAATGTGACCTTTGGAAATGAGAACCAGGTAAAATCAAGGGTAATGGAAAAGAAGACACCCGGGATGTTCTACTTGTAGATGGTCTGAAACATAAGTTTCTTAGTGTAAGTCAAATGTGTGATAGAGGCTGTGAAGAGGTGTTCACTTCGACAGATTGTAAGGTAAAGAATGTAAACTCAGGACAAGTGGTGGCTAAAGACATAAGGACAGATAATAATGCATGTGTGCTGGAAGAAGATAGAAAAGAGTGTCATCCAAGAAAACATGATGAAAGTTGGTTATGGCATAGGAGATTTGGACACCTAAACTCTGACCACTTAATCAAGCTCAAAAATCTTGAGGTAGTAAAATATCTTCCAAAATTATCAAAGCCACTAGATTCTGTGTGTAAACCCTACCAAGTAGGAAATCTAACCAAGACATGATTTAAATCCAAAGATCTCTACTTCAACAGAGAAACCACTCCAATTAGTTCATATGGATTTATGTGGACTATCAAGATAGAAAGGCATAGGGAAGGAAAAATACTTCATGCTGATCATTGATTATTACTCCAGACTCACTTGGGTTTCTTTTCTAAAAACAAAACTGAAGCATTTGAGAAATTTAAAATATTTAAAGATTTAATTGAGAATCAAATAGGCAACATGTTAAAAGCAGTAAGATCAAACAGAGGAGGAGAATTTATGTCAAGTGATTTCAAGGAATTATGTGATAAACATGGGATCAAGAGAGAATACACAATCCCAGGAACTCCACAACAAAATGGAGTAGTTGAGAGGTTGATGAAGGAATCCCAGTAAGAGAGGTGAGCAATATTGAGTCTGTTATAGAGGACACAACTAAAGTTGAAGATGAACATGTCCAAGAATCAGAAGGAGAAGACTCTGAGTTAGATACAAATACTCTGTAGGACTCAAATAAGAGAGTCCATCCTGTCAGGGGGAGTATGTGTTGGTTTAATATCCGATACCTCCAAAAAGTACTGCAACAACTCAGGGGGAGCATGTTTTTTTTGACATTGATGTCAAAGGGGGAGAAAAGGTGTGGTCTAGATGATATAGTTGGAGGTCTAAGGAGAATAGTGCATTCCTTCAGGGTTGCCATAAATGCCAAAGGGGGATATTGTTGGCATGTTTACAGGTAGAGTGTGCTTGTCATTGATGGAAAGAACAACATCAACGATGGAAAACAAGAAAAGCATACGCTCAGAAGGAGGAGTGAAAAATAAGCAGAGATCAAAGCTCAGAACAAAAAACGTAAGCTCAGGAGGAGGAGGAAACAATATGCAGAAATCAAAGCTCGGAAGGAAAAGCGTAAGCTCAAAGTGAGAAGCCTCAACAGTCGTCCGATCAAGAAATTGACGATGTTGATCGTCTCATATAACAGACGCCGGTCATATGAATGAACATGGGCTTAAGGACCATTGGAGGATTGTGACCATTGAATCTGCAAGCCAGATCAATGGCATGGATGAATTGTGGGGAGCGAAAGAAGAATTAAACATCTCGCTAGTTCCAATTGATCCAGATTATTTTTGGAACGAAATGAGATTGAAGATATAATAAAGAAATGCACAGAGATATCGCAGATATTCAATAATATAATAGAAATATATCATAGATGCAACCATAAACACAAAGATACAGTAATACACGATTTCTATCAATGAAAGAAATGTACAGAGACTGTAAAAATACATAGTGAAAGACTCGTTAGAATGATGACAACTTATCTTTGAGAAGAAATGTGACGGCTACTCACATTCATAAGAAGATGAGTACAATGAGGCTTTGAAGGCCTTTTTACAATAAACAAGAATTCCAAAAACCCTAGAAATCCGAAAACCTAACCCTAGGAGATGAAGCGCCAAAAGTCATGTGGGCCCCGTTTGGGTAAGTTAGTACATCAACTTCCCGGGGTCGTAACTTTTGCATACGATCTTCATTTTAGGCGTATGATAGCTCGTTGGAAAGGTACTGTTGAGAAGATTCATTTTGGGGGCTCAATGATGCCTTCAATTATCATTGAGAACCTCAATCTCGAAAAACCTTCATTTAGGCCCTCAAAATGGCCCCGAAAGTTAAAACCTGCTAAAAATAATAAATTTCCAAAATTGTCAGAAAACTGTTTTGAGCCAGTCGGAAAAGGTGGGTGGCCACCGATATCCACCTGGATCAATCCTACCTCCTTAGKAAGAAATGGTCTCCATTGCRTTGAGTTCCCGGGGGATAGGGAAAGCGTTTGTTGTATCTGCATCTTGGTGAGTTGCTTGTATTGYTGGAGACATCGCGCTGCTCAGTTTGTGGAAGTATGTCAAGAACCTTTTGAGGCTGAGGCTATTCAAAAAGTCGAGATACATGAGAGGACGATGTGCAGAATGAATATTTGCACTTTGCTGCAGCCTTTTCGACCTACTTCTATTGGATAGAAGGTGCTTGGGGTGAGGCTGTAGTGGTTGCAGTGTCCTTCTGTTTTCCTTTTGAACAGATTGTGAAGAAGCTAAATTTTGTAGTATGAGATACTACCTTGTGGCAATTTTTAGGTGGAACAATAGTCGGAACTACCTCTGGTATTATGTAGAGATGACCCCCCAAAGTAACAATGACACTATGGGGTCGAGACTCATAAACATCATGGCGCTTCCACATATATGGTTGGCCCAAGAGAAAATCGCAGACATCCAGTGGGGAAACATCACATAATACCTCATCCTTGAAGGGATGGATGCCGTATGAAAATCAACATTGCTGGCCGACATGGAGATCTTGTCCTTCGCGAAGCCACCCGATGTTGTATGGCTGCGAGTGTGGTGTTGTCAACAATACCAACTGTTTGACAACCTCTGCTGAGATTAGGTTATTATGGATTACGCTATCAACAATAAAATGCAGCGGGGTCCCCTTCGCCCACATTTGTGAATGAAAAAGGAACTCCCCCTCTTCGAGATCTGTTGGTTCTTCTGGTTGAATTGTTGCGGTTGTGACAATAACATTGGGGTCTGTGTTAATGATCTGTCCTTTACCAGTATTTTAAGAATTAGATTCTGAATTAGGGTTCGGTTCCTTGTCTTTGATCTTGACCACCAATGACTGTTTTGAGTGAAATTCATCGGTGTTGTGCTAGGGGCTATTGTGGAAATTGCACCATTTTCCGGTGTCCTTCTTTGTCTTCCCATGACCCTTCGTTTCCTGTGTCTTGAACTGGTTTTCGGGAGACTATTTGTTAGGGTTGTCTTTGTCATACTTTGGTTGTTGCGGATTTACAGATCGAAAATCCCCTTTGTTCCGGTGCTTAAATTTATGCTCGATTTTAACATAATATCAATAAGCAGCACCGAGTGATGAGATGTCCAGAAAATCCATTTCAGTCTGAATGTATCTGTGTAGAGCCCCATGGTATTTCAGAACCAAATGTCGCTCAGAGTCTTTGATACCCATCTTGGTGCGCAAGGTATGGAAGGTATTGGTGAACTCCAGAACTACTTGGCCCCTCTCTTGTCATAGTGTGTTCCATCTCATGTACTGGTCCTCATAGTTTCCAACAGGGTAATACTATTCCTTTACCGCATCCACAAAAAAATCCCAAGTGGGATCAACCCCATATATTTCAGACTCCTCTGTGGAACTCTGCTCCCATTCGGTTTCCCATGAATGTTTGACATGGGGGAGAGCTTTAAGCAGTGTGAAGGTGATATTTTCTTTGTCGAAAAATTTGTGAACAGAGAAATAACCTTCTAGCAGATTTAACCATTTGTCTAGGGCTTCTACATCTATCTGTCCTTCAAATACAAGAATATCAAAATTAACTTGTACCTTAAAAGGAGAGGTGCCTCCAAAGTGGCCACTTGATGAATATGCATCTGTTGCTATTGGCAGGCATTGAAGGATGTGGGAAAAATTCTCCATCATTTCGTCCCTCTGTCACGTCAGAGCTTGCTCAAGCAACAGGCTGGTAGGATCGTCTGCTCCGTCATTTTTCTTTTCTTCTGCAATTGATGGTTTCTTGGGTGTGTGAGATTGATTGTCCTCAAGAGAGACAAGCTCGAGACCCAACTTGCTATACTCAGACCTCGTCGGGGACATGCACTAAAAAAAATGATCAAGAACAACCTACTCTAATACCACTGATCCAGATTATTTTCGGCACAAAATGAGATCGGAGATATAATAAAGAAATGCACAGAGATATCGCAGATATTCAATAATATAACAGAAATATATCAGAGATGCAACCATAAACACAGAGATATAGTAATACATGATTTCTATTAATGAAAGAAATGTACAGAGACTGTAAAAATACAAAGTGAAAGACTCATTAGAATGGTGGCAGCTTATCTCTGAGAAGAGATGTGATGGCTACTCGCATTCACAAGAAGATGAGTACAATGAGGCTCTGAAGGCCTTTTTACAGTAAACAGGAATGCCAAAAATCCTAGACATCCAAAAACCTAAACCTAGGAGATGAAGCGCCAAAAGTCATGTGGGCCCCGTTTGGGTAAGTTAGTACATCAACTTCCCGAGGTCGTAACTTTTGCATACGATCTCTGTTTTAGGCATATACTAGCTCGTTGGAAAGGTATCATCGAGGATATTCATTTTGGGGGTCAATGATGCCTTCAACTATCATTAAGAACCTCAATCTCGAAAAACCTTCATTTAGGCCCTCAAAATGGCCCTAGAAGTTAAAACCTGCTAAAAATAGTACTTTGTCAAAATTGTTAGAAAAATGTTTTGAGCTAGTCGGAAAAGGTGGGTGGCCACTGATATCCACATGGATCAATCCTCCCTACTTATGAAGCAATGGTATCCATTGCGTTGAGTTCCTGGGGGAAAGGGAAAAGCGTTTGCTGGATCTGCATCTTTGTGAGTTTCTTGATTGTTGGAGACATCACACTGCTCAGTTTATGGAAGTATGTCAAGAACCTGTTGAGGCTGAGGTTGTTCAAGAAGTCAAGATACATGAGAGGACGATGTGAAAAATGAATTTTAGCGCTTTGCTGCAGCCTTTTTGACCTGCTTCTATTGGATAGAAGGTGCTTGGAGCAAGGCTGTAGTGGTTGCAGTGTCCTTCTGTTCTCCTTTTGAACAGATTGTGAAGAAGCTAAATTTTGCAGTATGAGATACTACCTTGCGACACTTTTTAGGTGGAAAAATAGTTGGAACTACCTCTGGTATTCTATAGAGATGACCCCCCAAAGTAACAATGACACTACGGGGTCGAGACTCATAAACAACATGGTGCTTCCACATATATGGTTGGCCCAAGAGAACATTACAGACATCCAGTGGGGCAACATCACATAATACCTCGTCCTTCAAGGGCTAGATGTTGTATGACAATTGACATTGTTGGCTGACATGAAGATTTCATCCTCGGTGAAGCCACCCGATGTTGTATAGCTGCGGGTGTGGTGTTTTCGACAATCCCAACTGTTTGACGACCTCTGCTAAGATGAGGTTCTTCTGGCTTCAGATATCAACAATAAAATGTAGCGGGGTCCCCTTCACCCACATATGTGAATGAAAAAGGCGCTCCCCCTCTTCGGGATCTATTGGTTCTTCTAGTTGAATTGTTGTGGTTTTGAAAATAGCAGTGGGGTCTCCGTCAATGATCTGTCCTTTACCAGTATTTTCAGAATCGGATTCTGAATTAGGGTTTAACTCCTTGTCTTTGATATCGACTACCAATCACTGTTTTGAGCGATATTCATCAGTTTTGTGCCAGGGGATTTTGTGGAAATCGCACCATTTTCAAGTGTCATTATTTGTCTTCCGGTGACCCTTCTTTTCCTGTGTCTTGGACTAGTTTTTGGGAGACTGTTTGTTAGGGATGTATTTGTCATACTTTGGTTGTTGTGGATTTACAAATCTAAAATCTCCTTTGTTCTGGTGCTTAAATTTCTGCTCGATTTTAATAGCATATCGATAAGCAGCACCGAGTGATGAGATGTCTAGAAAATCCATTTCAGTCTAGATGTATATGTGTAAAGCCCCACAGTATTCCAGAACCAAATGTCACTTGGAGTCTTTGATACCCAGCTTGGTGTGCAAGGTATGGAAGGTATTGGTGAACTCCAGAACTTCTTGTCCCCTCTCTTGTTGCAGTGTGGTCCATCTCATGTACTGGTCCTCACTGTTTCCAACAAGGTAATATTGTTTCTTTACCGCATCCACAAAAAAATCCCAAGTGGGATCGACCCCATATATTTCAGACTCCTCTGTGGAACTCTACCCCCAATAAGTTTCCCACCAATGTTTGACATGGGGGAGAGCTTTAAGGAGTGTGAAGGAGATCTTTTCTTTGTTGGAAAATTTTTGAACAGAGAAAAAACCTTCTAGCAGATTTAACCATTTGTCTAGGGCTTCTACATCTATATGTCCTTCAAATATAGGAATATCAAAATTGACTTGTACCTTAAAAGGCGAGGTGCCTCTAAAGTGGCTGCTTGATGAAGATGTGCCTGTTGCTATCGACAAGCATTGAAGGATGTGGGAAAAATTCTCCGTCATTTCGTCCCTCTGTCATGTGAGAGCTTGCTCAAGCAACAGACTGAAAGGATCGTCTACTCCATCATTTTTCTTTTCTTCTGCCATTGAAGGTTTCTTGGGTGTGCGAGATCGATTACCCTCAAGAGAGACAAGCTCGAGACCCAACTTGCTATACTCCAACCTCGTCGGGGACATGCACTGAAAAAAACGATCAAGAACAGCCTTTTCTGATACCACTGATCTGGATTATTTTCGGCATGAAATGAGATCGGAGATATAATAAAGAAATGCACAAAGATATCGCAGATATTCAATAATATAACAGAAATATATCAGAGATGCAACCATAAACACAGAGATACAGTAATACTCGTTTTCTATTAATGAAAGAAATGTACAAAGACTGNAAAATACAGAGTCAAAGACTCGCTAGAATGGTGGCAGCTTATCTCTGAGAAGAGATGTGATGGCTACTCGCATTCACAAGAAGATGAGTACAATGAGGCTCTGAAGGCCTTTTTACAATAAACAAGAATGCCAAAAATCCTAGACATTCAAAAACCTAACCCTAGGAGATGAAGCGCCAAAAGTCATGTGGGCCCTGTTTGGGTAAGTTAGTACATCAACTTCCCGGGGTCGTAACTTTTGCATACGATCTTCGTTTTAGGCATATGATAGATCGTTGGAAAGGTATCATCAAAGATATTCATTTTGGGGCTCAATGATGCCTTCATCTATCATTGAAAACCTTGATCTCGAAAAATCTTCATTTAGGCCCTCAAAATGGCCCCGAAAGTTAAAACCTGCTAAAAATAGTACTTTGTCAAAATTGTCAGAAAACTATTTTGAGCCAGTCGAAAAAGGTGGGTGGCCACTGATATCCACCTGGATCAATCCTCCCTCCTTATGAAGCAATGGTATCCATTGCGTTGAGTTTCTGGGGGAGAGGGAAAAGCGTTTGTTGGATCTGCATCTTTGTGAGTTGCTTGTATTGTTGGAGACATCACACTGCTCAGTTTGTGGAAGTATGTCAAGAACCTGTTGAGGTTGAGGTTGTTCAACAAGTCGAGATACATGAGAGGAAGGTGTGCAGAAGGAATCTTTGCGCTTTGCTACAACCTTTTTGACCTGCTTCTGTTGGATAGAAGGTGCTTGGGGCGAGGCTATAGTGGTTGCGGTGTCCTTCTATTCTCCTTTTGAACAGATTGTGAAGAAGCTAAATTTTGCAGTATGAGATACTACCTTGCGGCACTTTTTAGGTGGAACAGTAGTTGGAACTACCTCTGGTATTCTGTAGAGATGACCCCCTAAAGTAACAATGACACTACGAGGTCGAGACTCATAAATAGCATGGCGCTTCCACATATATGGTTGGCCCAAGAGAACATTACAGACATCCAGTGGGGAAAAATCACATAATACCTCATCCTTCAAGGGATGGATGTTATATGACAATCGACATTATTGGCTGACACGAAGATTTCATCCTTGATGAAGCTACCTGATGTTGTATGGCCACGGGTGTGGTGTTGCCAACAATCCCAACTGTTTGACGACCTCTGCTAAGATGAGGTTCTTCTGGCTTCTACTATCAACATTAAAATGCAGCGGGGTCCCCTTCACCCACATCTGTGAATGAAAAAGGTGCTCCCCCTCTTCGGGATCTGTTGGTTCTTCTGATTGAATTACTGCGATTGTGACAATAGCAGTGGGGTCTGCGTCAATGATCTGTCCTTTACCAGTATTTTTAGAATCGAATTCTGAATCAGGGTTCGACTCCTTGTCTTTGATCTCGACCACCAATGAATTTTTTGAGAAACATTCATCGGTGTTGTGCCAGGGGCTATTGTGGAAATTGCACCATTTTCAAGTGTCCTTCTTTGTATTCCTGTGACCCTTCTTTTCCTGTGTCTTGGACTGGTTTTCAGGAGATTGTTTGTTAGGGTTGTCTTTGTCATACTTTGGTTGTTGTGGATTTATAGATCCANATTGTGGAAATTGCACCATTTTCAAGTGTCCTTCTTTGTATTCCTGTGACCCTTCTTTTCCTGTGTCTTGGACTGGTTTTCAGGAGACTGTTTGTTAGGGTTGTCTTTGTCATACTTTGGTTGTTGTGGATTTATAGATCCAAAATCCCCTTTGTTCTGGTGCTTAAATTTCTGCTCAATTTTAACAGCATATCGATAAGCAGCACCGAGTGATGAGATGTCTAGAAAATCCATTTCAGTCTGGATGTATCTGTGTAGAGCCCCACAGTATTCCAAAACCAAATGTCGCTCAGAGTCTTTGATACCCAGCTTGGTGCGCAAGGTATGGAAGGTATTGGTGAACTCCTAAACTGCTTGGCCCCTCTCTTGTCACAGTGTGTTCCATCTCATGTACTGGTCCTCATAGTTTCCAATAGGGTAATATTGTTTCTTTACTTCTTCCACAAAAAAACCCCAAGTGGGATTGACCCCATATATTTCAGACTCCTCTGTGGAACTCTACTCCTAATAAGTTTCCCACCAATGTTTGACATGGGGGAGAGCTTTAAGGAGTGTGAAGGAGATATTTTCTTTGTTGGAAAATTTTTGAACAGAGAAATAACCTTCTAGCAGATTTAATCATTTGTCTAGGGCTTCTACATCTATCTATCCTTCAAATACAGGAATAAAAAAATTAACTCGTACCTTAAAAGGTGAGGTTCCTTCAAAGTGGTCGCTTGATGAATATGCACCTGTTGCTATCGGCAAGCTTTGAAGGATGTGGGAAAAATTCTCCATCATTTCGTCCCTCTATCGCGTGAGAGCTTGCTCAAGCAACAGACTGATAGGATCGTCTGCTCCATAATTTTTTTTTTCTTCTGCCATTGAGGGTTTCTTGGGTGTGCAAGATTGATTTTCCTCAAAAGAGACAAGCTTGAGACCCAAATTTCTATACTCGGACCTCGTCAGGGACATGCACTGAAAAAAATGATCAAGAACAACCTGCTCTGATACCACTGATCCGAATTATTTTTGGCACGAAATGAGATCGGAGATATAATAAAGAAATGCACAGAGATATCACAGATATTCAATAATATAACATAAATATATCAGAGATGCAACCATAAACATAGAGATACAGTAATACACGATTTCTATTAATGAAAGAAATGTACAGAGACTGTAAAAATACAGAGTGAAAGACTCGCTAGAATGGTGGCAACTTATCTCTGAGAAGAGATGTGACGGCTACTTGCATTCGCAAGAATATGAGTACAATGAGGGTTTGAAGGCCTTTTTACAATAAACAGGAATGCCAAAAACCCTAGACATCCAAAAACCTAACCCTAGGAGATGAACGCCAAAAGTCATGTGGGCCCCATTTGGGTAAGTTAGTACATCAACTTCCCGACGTCATAACTTTTGCATACGTTCTCCGTTTTAGGTGTATGATAGCTCGTTGGAAAGGTATCATTGAGGAGATTCATTTTGGGGGCTCAATGATTCCTTCAACTATCATGGAGAACCTCGATCTCGAAAAACCTTCATATAGGCCCTCAAAATGGCCCCGAAAGTTAAAACCTGCTAAAAATAGTAAATTGCCAAAATGGTCAGAAAATTTTTTTGAGCCAGTTGAAAAAGGTGGGTGGCCACCGATATCCACCTGGATCAATCCTCCCTCCTTAGGAAGAAATGGTCTCCATTGCGTTGAGTTTTCGGGGGAGAGGGAAAAGCGTTTGTTGGATCTGCATCTTGGTGAGTTGCTTGTATTATTGGAGACATCACGCTGCTCAGTTTGTGGAAGTATGTCAAGAACCTGTTGAGGCTGAGGCTGTTCAAAAAGTTTAGATACATGAGAGGACAATGTGCAGAAGGAATGTTTACGCTTTGCTGTATCCTTTTCGACCTGCTTCTATTGGATAGAAGGTGCTTGGGGTGAGGCTGTAGTGGTTGCAGTGTCCTTCTATTCTCCTTTTGAACAGATTGTGAAGAAGCTAAATTTTGCAGTATGAGATACTACCTTGTGACACTTTTTAGGTGGAACAATAGTCGGAACTACCTCTGGTATTTTGTAGAGATAACCCCCCAAAGTAACAATGACACTATTGGGTCGAGACTCATAAACAACATGGCGCTTCCACATATATGGTTGGCCCAAGAGAACATCATAGACATCCAGTGGGTCAACATCACATAATACCTCGTCCTTGAAGGGTTGGATGCTGTATGACAATCGACATTGCTGGCTAACACGGAGATCTCATCCTTGGCGAAGCCACCCGATGTTGTATGGCTGCGGGTGTGGTGTTTTCGACAATCCCAACTGTTTGACGACCTCTGCTGAGATGAGTTTCTTCTAGCTTCCGCTATCAACAATAAAATGCAGCGGGGTCCCCTTCACCCACATCTGTGAATGAAAAAGGTGCTCCCCCTCTTCGGGATCTGTTGGTTCTTCTGGTTGAATTGTTGCAGTTGTGAAAATAGCAGTGGAATCTGCTTCAACGATTTGTCCTTTACCAGTATTTTTAGAATCGGATTCTGAATCAAGGTTCGGCTCCTTGTCTTTGATCTCGACCACCAATGACTATTTTGAGTGACATTCATCGGTGTTGTGCCAGGGGATTTTGTGGAAATCACACCATTTTCTGGTGTCCTTCTTTGTCTTTTCGTGACCCTTCTTTTATTGTGTCTTAGACTGGTTTTCGAGAGACTGTTAGGGCTGTCCTTTTCATACTTTAGTTGTTGTGGATTTACAGATCCGAAATCCCCTTTGTTCTGGTGCTTAAATTTTTGCTCGATTTTAACAACATATCGATAAGCAACACAGAGTGATGAGATGTCTAGAAAATCCATTTCAGTCTGGATGTATCTGTGTAGAGCCCCACAGTATTCCAGAACCAAATGTTGCTCGGAGTATTTGATACCCATATTGGTGCGCAAGGTATGGAAGGTATTAGTGAACTCCAGAACTGCTTGGCCCCTCTCTTGTTGCAGTGTGGTCCATCTCATGTACTGGTCCTCATAGTTTCCAACAAGGTAATACTGTTTCTTTACTTCATCCACAAAAAAATCCCAAGTGGGATCGACCCCATATATTTCAAACTCCTCTGTGGAACTCTACTCCCAATAAGTTTCCCACCAATGTTTGACATGGGGGAGAGCTTTAAGGAGTGCGAAGGAGATCTTTTCTTGGTTGAAAAATTTGTAAACAGAGAAATAACCTTCTAGCAGATTTAACCATTTGTCTAGGGCTTCTACATCTATCTGTCCTTCAAATACAAGAATAACAAAATTAACTCGTACCTTAAAAGGCGAGGTGCCTTCAAAGTGGCCGCTTGATGAATATGTGCCTATTGCTATCGGCAGGCATTGAAGGATGTGGAAAAAATTCTCCATCATTTCGTCCCTCTGTCGCGTGAGAGCTTGCTCAAGCAACAGACTGATAGGATCGTCTACTCCATCATTTTTCTTTTCTTCTACCATTGAGGGTTTCTTGGGTGTGCGAGATCGATTGTCCTCAAGGGAGACAAGCTCGAGACCCAACTTTCTATACTCATACCTCGTCGGGGACATGCACTGAAAAAAATGATCAAGAACAACCTGCTCTGATACCACTGATCGAGATTATTTTTGGCACAAAATGAGATCGGAGATATAATAAAGAAATGCACAGAGATATCGCTATATTAAATAATATAACAGAAATATATCAGAGATGCAACCATAAACACAGAGATACAGTAATACAATATTTCTATTAATGAAATAAATGTACAGAGACTGTAAAAATATAGAGTGAAAGACTCGTTAGAATGGTGGCAACTTATCTCTAAGAAGAGATTTGACGGCTACTCGCATTCATAAGAAGATGAGTAAGATGAGGCTCTGAAGGCATTTTTACAATAAACAGGAATGCCAAAAACCCTATACATCCAAAAACCTAACCCTAGGAGATGAAACGCCAAAAGTCATGTGGGCCCTGTTTGGGTAAGTTAGTACATCAACTTCCCGGGGTCATAACGTTTGCATACGATCTCCATTTTAAGCGTATGATAGTTAGTTGAAAAGGTATCGTCGAGGAGATTCATTTTGGGAGCCCAATGATGCCATTGTTTATCATTGTGAACCTCGATCTCTAAAAACCTTCATTTAGGCCCTCAAAATGGCCCCGAAAGTTAAAACCTGCTAAAAATAGTAAATTGCCAAAAATTTTAGAAAACTGTTTTGAGCCAGTCGGAAAAGGTGGGTGGCCACTGATATCCACCTGGATCAATCCTCCCTCCTTAGGAAGCAATGGTCTCCATTGCGTTGAGTTCCTAAGGGAGAGGAAAAATCGTTTGCTGGATCTGCATCTTGGTGAGTGCTTGTATTGTTGGAGACATCGCGTTGCTCAGTTTGTGGAAGTATGTCAAGAACCTGTTGAGGCTGAGGCTATTCAACAAGTCGATATACATGAGAGGACAGTGTGCAGAAGGAATATTTGTGCTTTTCTGCAGCCTTTTCGACCTGCTTCTATTGGATAGAAGGTGCTTGGGGAGAGGCTGTAGTGGTTGCAGTTTCCTTCTTTTCTCCTTTTGAACAGATTGTGAAGAAGCTAAATTTTGCAGTATGAGATACTACCTTACGACACTTTTTAGGTGGAACAATAGTCGGAACTACCTCTGGTATTTTGTAGAGATGACCCACCAAAGTAACAATGACACTACGGGGTCGAGACTCATAAACAACATGACGCTTCCACATATATGGCTGGCCCAAGAGAACATCACAAACATCCAGTGGGGCAACATCACATAATACCTCATCCTTCAAGGGCTGGATGTCGTATGACAATCAACATTGCTAGCTGACACGAAGATCTTTTTCTTGGCAAAGCCACCCGATGTTGTATGGCTGCGGGTGTGGTGTTTTCGACAATCCCAACTTTTTGATGACCTCTGTTGAGATGAGGTTCTTCTAGATTTCCCTATTAACAATAAAATTCAGTGGGGTCCCCTTCACCCACATCTGTGAATGAAAAAGGCACTCCCCCTCTTCGAGATCTATTGGTTCTTCTGGTTGAATTGTTGTGGTTTTAACAATAGCAGTGGGGTCTGCGTCAATGATCTGTCCTTTACCAGTATTTTCAGAATCAGATTCTGAATTAGGTTTCAGCTCCTTGTCTTTGATCTCGACCACCAATGATTGTTTTGAGCGACATTCATCGATGTTGTGCCATGGGATTTTGTGGAAATCGCACCATTTTTCGGTGTCCTTCCTTGTCTTCCCATGACCCTTCTCTATGGATCAGCCCCATATATTTCAGAATCCTCTGTGGAACTCTGCTCCCAATAAGTTTCCCACCAATGTTTGACATGGGGGAGATATTTAAGGAGTGCGAAGGTTATCTTTTCTTTGTCGCAAAATTTGTGAACAGAGAAATAACCTTCTAGCAGATTTAACCATTTGTTTAGG